>JAQIVE010000770.1:0-31850 GCA_034698285.1 Sminthurinus bimaculatus | reverse complement strand
CTGTATAATATATATATTATGCATAGCTTAATATATATTGTATACGTTATGCGCACCGTGCATGAGAGAAAACTCGGAATCCAAAAACCGCCTACAAGTTTTCTCCAGGTCTCCAGCACAATTATGCATATATATTGTATAATGTATAGTTATCTCCAGGAAATTCTTATGCGTCTCTATACATTATGCCCGTCTGTCCGTATGAAAGTAAAATGAACCATTTTGGCTGTAGCAAAAAAAGGTAGTCGGTGACAAAGTCAGCGTTTAGCCTAAAAGACGGCAAAGTAACGGAAAGTAACCCTGTATGTATAATGCATATGTATGTATGTATGTATGTGTGTGTGTATTCTACATTTTATGCATCCACCGTATATATATGTTCATACTTTTAACATGCCCATACAGATTTTGGTTCCTTTCTCTTTTCCCCGTTTTTTCCGGGAATGAAAGGAAAGCAGACAAAACTAACACTTTGATAGGAAGAGAGAAAGTGTGAAAAAAATGGACGGAAAAATAGAAAGGAGCAAGGCCTTCGTTTTTCTTCCCGGGTTCCAGCACAACTCTACTCTACATAGAACTCCGGGGTTTCAGAGTCCCAGAGTTCTAGAGGTTGAAGACAAATCGGCAAAGTAGACGTGAAGGGAAAGGAGCAACGACGACGACGACAAGGGCGAAAACGAAAGCGAGAGGAGCGAAAACGTTGACGCCTTGGAAGTAAAATAGAAGGAAAGGGGAAAAGACAGCCGTAGCTTTTTTCCTTCTGCTTTCCTTTCCTCGGTCGTAATCCCTCCTTGTTAAAAGTTTGAGACCGTTTGGCAATTTAGAATTTAGCTGGAGCCAACTTTCCATCCTTCTCTCCGTCGTGGTTTCCCTCCGCACTAATGAGCTAAAATGTGCGTGTTGGATCTAGATTTTCAAGCTAGCGAGCCAGGCAGCCAGCCATAGTAGAAACATACACACACACATAGGCAGTCAGCCGTCAGGAGCAAAGTACATACGAGAGGAGAGCTAGTCACAGAACCACGGTATTACACCTTATTCTTCCACCGTACGCCGTGCACAGTGCACAGTGTGTAAGTGTGGCGGTGGTAATAGCACTAACACTTGAACCTCTTGCAGCCATCATCTTTCCGTTCCTCCCATTCTCAGTACTCCGCACACATACAATACATACATACATATTTATACATATTCCTATCTGACATTTGTGTATGTACCACAACCACAATCCCAGTTACACAAATGTAACAGTTTACCTGACTCTGGCTTTGACTCCAACTCTGACTCTCTGCCCTACACCTTTTTCTCTTTTCCCCTTACAGCTCTTTTCTCTCTCAATGTCTCTGTTCCCTGTCGACTCTGGCGAGTCTCTTTGTGTGTAAATGTGTACATGTACATTGTACATGGATTGCCAAGGGGAGTATAGAGTGAAAGTACTTGATAAAATCTGCATTCTACAATCTAGATTGCAGATTTTATAGTCAAATTCGAGTTCTGTTTCTATAGTTCTAGTTCTGTTGCTCTGTCAAATCTTTGCAAAACACAGAGTAGACACATGAATAGAAGATAATATGTATGCATTTACTGATATAACACACACAGAGGATAAAGAGAGAAAAGAAAAGACGAGCTCTTGAATCTCCTCTTTAAATCTGACACGGGACGAGCGAGAGAGTCGACAAGACGAGGAAAACTACTACTATACAAAGTCTTTCTCTTGCCGAAACATGTCCGTCCTTTCTGTTTTCTTTGCCTGCCTGCCTGCCTGCCTTTTCCTCCTTTTGGTTTTAGCTCACAACCGCCAACTTAAGGAAACCAAAGCAAACCCTAACCCAAAAAGCCAGCCCCTTTGCACTAACTTGGTTTAGTTTGTGTGAGCTCTTCAAAATTCAAAGTCAAAATCATGAGGACCGCAAGAGAGAGAGAGAGAGGGAGAGATAGAAAAGAGAGTTAAGCTGAAGGCTTCTTTCTCTACTTTTCTCTCCTTTCTCACCTTATTACGACGGATATACATACATACCTACATACTTATCTACAGAATAAACTCTGGTTTTGTCTCTGTCTTTGGAGCGACGAGGATGAGAGGAAGAAGATGGAAGATACATATTATATATACAGGGCTGAAGAAGAGGCAACCGCACACTTATGTAGAGTGAAGCACATCACTAGATATAGATATGGGAGAAACTTCAAAGTTCCCGTATTTATTCTGTAGATAAAAGCAAGTTGGAACAGCACAGCTTTGGCTTGACTTGACTTGGTTTGGTTTGATTCGGTCTGGTTGTGTGAGAGTGAGCGTTAAGCTTATGTTGATGATGATGATGATGATGATGATGTGGATGGAAATCAAGAGCGGAGAAAAATAAATGTTACTACCTACACTCGCACAACCACAGCTACAGCAGCTCTCGAGAGAACTTGACTTAGTTAACTGTGATAAAAGTAAAAGTAAAGTAAATGAAATGAGGGAGTGAAGGAGTGCTCTGAATTCTGAATTCTCAACAGTATCTCTCCGCAATTCTGTTTCTTTTCTCTGTTCATTTAGACGGTTTTGGATTTAATGAGCTCATAATCAGTACAAATGAAAATGCCATCATAACTGCCGTGCAAAATATCAGGGCATTGAGAAAACCCGAATGGTGGGAAGCTCTCTCTTTCTTTCTTTCTTTCGCTTTTACATTTTATACATAAAGTAGACACACATTTTCCACATTTAATCGCTTCCACTCACAGCAAGCAACATGGTACACTGTACAATACGATGCCATGTATGTAACCAGGTTCCTTCTTGGAGCATCAACATGGTACAAACTACAGGAGAAAAAGAGGACCATTTCTGTATAAAAAGGGAATAGGAGGAGTAGAATCAGAATCAGAATCAGAATCAAAAGCAGAATGACGACGAGACAACCACTGCGATGAATGAATGAGAACGACCACAAAGTACAATTTCTTTTCATTCGGAGACTTAGCGGAGCGTGATTATTTGCTCATCTCTAATCCACAGCAGCATTCACTATCCCCGTCCTCCTTCTTCTATCTTCTATATGTATGTACTTCTCGTTCTTCCTCCGAATCCTCTGCCATTCACTCCATTCACTTGATTCCTTCATGACTATGCATTCAGCATGACTATTTTGGATTAGCGAGAGGCAAGCTGTAATTAACTGCCTGTTACACTTCTCTCTAGAGCCTTTCCCCATTTTTGCATGGAGATCCTCCACCACATTCACGGCAAAGAGCAGACTCTGTCTCTTCCATTCGATTTCACTTTCTACCCTTTACTTGCCTTTCCTATCCTTTGCCTTGCGTTGCTGTGCTTTGCTAGGCTCTGGTGATATTGCAACTTTTTCTATTTTAATAAATCCAACTTTCTTATACCCAGATTTTGACTTTACTCCCTGGTCTTTACGCTGGCGATTGCTGCTGTTTTTTACATACGGTACATGTACATACGTAAGTTGTAACTTTGTTAGTACGTATACAAGAACTTGAACAGGTTTTGGTTTTTAAATAGGGGGAAACCATTTGAGAGTTTGGTTCATTCATAGAGAGAGAAAAGGTAATGGAAATAAATTTGAGCCTGCTCTGTTCTTCCCTCCCATCTCCTATAGTTCTTCTGCTTCTTCTATCTCTTTTTCTTATAATTATTGTGGAGCTCATTCCCGTTCCCTATAATAATATAATATAGTGTGGAGAACGAAGGGAAATCTGTAGAGAAAGGTATCGCATTTCACCCACGATCATGTGCATATCCCCATGTAGGGTATACTAATATGTACATATGTAGGGTTCTCCTTTTCCTGCAGATAAATCCGTACCTAATACATGTGTGTATACTGTACATATACATATAGTAGAGATTTTTGATTGTGAATAGAAAATCATTATTCGCATGGAAGGTTAGTCAAGTGAATAAAGGAGAAAAATTACGTCTAGAATTTTCCTCGTTAATTAGTAATACACCTGGGAAGACTTCTCTCCGTTTTCTTCTTTGTCCTTTCGTCCCTTCTTCTCTGTTCCATCTTCCATCTTCTTTTTCTCATTTTTTGCTTATACGCACTTACTCTCCTATATTATTATTACCTTCGACTAGTCTAGCTTAAGAGAGAGAGGGAAAAATAAAGAAAGAGTGAGTTGAAGTTAAATACACATGGGAAGGTTGCTGATTACCTTTCGCTCTGGCTTTCAACAATTTGATTAAAATTAAGTCACAGAATATACATACATGTGCATGTATGTATGTATAGCAAATGAAAAATACGCGGTATGTATACGTATGTGTAGGCAGATTTTTACTACAGATCTGTTCTAAAGCGGAAGTCGAATATCGGCAGGAGCAGATGCTGGAAGCTAGAGACAATGTGCATTGTCTATACGGGTAGGAAAAGTTGAAAGTGTGGATTTCCCCTTTCTCTCTGTCCAGATTTTTAATGGAGTTTTTAACAAATCGAACTCGGCCTTATCGTGTAATTGGCTTTGGATGCTTGAAATGTATTTTAACACTTTAACTTGTAATAATATTTTTCTAGCAAGAACTTTGCACAACTAGACGATTTTTTTACTGTTCATTTATCTTTACTTATAAATGCACATAGGTTATCCCTCAACTACTTTATGCAAAAAATAATCATGAAAACATTTTTAATGATTATACTTTTGCATTACAAATTATAGAAAAACAAGGATTAAGGGTGCAATACCGTTGATTATTTTTGCTTTTGAATGCATTAAAAAATTTTCCCCGTTGCATAAAATGAATTTATCTGTTGGTAGAGTTTAATATTCAAGACGAACAATCTTATAAAAATGTGTAGCAGAAGCAAAACTACCATTTATTATTATCATCCTTGCAGAGTAACAAATGAGGGCATAATAATTAGTTTTTGCAAGGATATATGTATATACTGACATAAAAGATTTTTCAATTTACCTGTCCCTATACGCGAATCTACGCTTTGAAGATAGCGGATGGAATCGAGATGAATAAAAAAGAGAATTTAATGAGCCGCACTAAACACGGGGAAAGGTAACAAGTTGGTCCCTGATTTTTATCTCTTAAAACGTGGATATAAGCATTAAAGATAAGTATATATGCATGTACATGAGACGGGAAATAAAAGTTGAAACTAACAATTGTTAGTACAGTTGGCTTACTGCTAATGAGGATAAAAAGTTACTCGTTCCGTTTCTTTTCCCTTCCTTTCACCTTGAAATATTCGACTCCAGACCATTTCATGTCATTAAAAACTTTTGGGATGATTTACAGACAGGTTACGATGAGTCAGGACAATTATCTCCTATATAACTCGTTCCCTGTATTCCTAGCCTATTCTTTTCAAGTTTTTTTGGTGCCACCATTAAATGTTAGTTTAAGGGTTCTGAAAAATTGAAAATACTTTTTCTTCGTTCTCTTTCCCAAGTTTCACTCTTATACTCGGATTATCTTCCGTTTCTTGCCAGGTTACCACTTTGAAAACTGTCTGCATAAAATATGGAACACATGCTGTTGAATACAAAGTTAAAAGGCTTTGCATACATTTTTTCCATGTTTGTCGGCAGTCGGTTTCAAACATTTTCAACAAATAGAAACTATTACTTTGTTGCATGATTGTGTCTGTATTTCTACATATTTATTATACACATAATATTATAAAAAGGAGGAAGAATGACAAAAGGCAAAAGCCATTTGCCCTTCGCCATTAGTCATTATTGCCTTACTATTCATATTAAAATTATTATGAGTCCCTGCATATTAGAACAATATTGTTTTAATACTCGGAGACCCATAATAACTTTATTATAAGGGCTGTCGCCATTTCATCATTAATCGATCGGTTTTCCCTTTTTTGTTTACTCAATTAAAAGTATCTAAGATCATACTTTGATATAAATAGGGAATCATGGATAAGCTACGGAAGTTATCTTCCATAAATATTATACACGTACATACGTAGTTAATACACCAAAGAAAAGGGAAGTTAGACATTTGGGTACCCTAAAAGTAAAATGCCAAACCTCTACATTTCAACATTTGTGCGATCGTCTCCATAATGGGGATTTGAGATATGAGCATAATACATTATGAAATGAAATGAAGTGAGCACTGTGTATTAAGTATTAAGAAGGGAAGCGAGAAAGATGAAATAGGACATAATGGCAGTATAAATATCTTGAATTTAATGGGAATAAATGAAATCTTGCTCTTTCAACGGTTCTTAGAATTTCCATTTCCATGTCGATTTTGATTCTTATTCTGATTTCAAGTCATTCAAGCCCATTTATACGGACATGCAGTTAGATGGAATAAATACATGTAATCGATATAATTTTAGGTATAGACATGTGTATGGAGAAAGTTGAGTATGTGTACAGTGTACACTGTACACACATCTACATTGTATGTTATAATATATTGTACCTATATGCATGAATATATGAATACATGTATGTATATGCAAAAAGTATTATAGAATGGGTTGGAAGACTGGAAGTTTTCGCCACACATGTATACATACATACATACATACATAATACGATAGAAAGTCTTTAGTCAGCACATTACAAGTTTCTTTTGCTCCCTTTCTTCTTTTTTCTCCCTTCACTCTCATGTTATATACATGTAATAGCTATCAGAGTAAGTGCCTTTCTCAAATAGTTGCCGTAGAGCTCCGGTAACTATTTACGCACATTTTACTCGCTTTATTTCCCTTCGTCTTTCTCTCTCACTCTCTTTCTCCCTCTGTCTCTCTCTCTCATAGACTCGACGACGCCCTGCATCACCTCAATTCTATTAGCACATTATCGCTGGCGAAATGGACGAGGCGAGGACGGCGCATTATTACACTTTACAATACTTAAAGCACTTTTCTTTTTCTATATATGACTCGAGTCTAGATTTTAGATTCAAGATTCAGCTCAACAGTTATACACCCGTTTCATTTCATTCCATTTCCGCCTTCGTCATTCTTTCTTGAAAAAACAGAGAAAAACGTCTGTCGACCAATTTTTCACTTGGCGTCTCTCCTTGTTCAGTACTTATGCATTATGTATACATACATACATGCATACATACATATTTCCCCCGATGCCTTTCACTGAAAATTATTGTTATTCTCCATGTACGTCTTGAATCTCAATTTGCATCAATTTTGAACTCAATTCTCCCATTGTTTTGCCCTTCTATTGTGAGTAATGTGAATTAGTTTTCCATTTGTGACAAAAGTTCCTGTCGTTCCTCATTGGAAAATAAGCTGAACCGAATAACTGAATACGTACGTACATCCATACGCATACACACAAAAGAACTTTGTAATCGCCTTATTTTCATACGGAAGTAAAAAATTTGTTTTTCATGACCTTTTGTAAAAATCCATATTCCATATGACAAAAATAAGCCAAAAATAAGCTAACAACTCTTAGAATTCAATTTCCCTTGGAATTTATGCAATTTTAAAATTTCATAAATTTGGCAACAAAAAGCTCTAGTAGCATACATATACATTATACATACATGCATAGCAGTAGTAATGATGATGGTGATCATAGTAATAATAGGTATGCTCCAGACCTTTCTTATGTAGGAAATCATATAGAATCTAGAATAATAGAATAAATCATGTTGTGAGTCCTTTATACGTATCCAAGGTCCAGGGTAACATAGAGTAAATTCATGGAGGAAGACAAAGGGAAAAGTAGGGAAAATTAAGGAAGGATAAATTGAAATTTCCAGTTTCCTACCCGACCATCCAGCCAAAAGGGTCGAGAGTTTAGACTCGAGCAGGAAAAGTATAATGTATTAAGCTTTCCAGGCCAGAAGAGAGGGAAGGAAGAAGGAAGGAAGGAATCGGGAAGTAAAATGAGAAGGAAAGGATTTAGTAAAAGGAGACTCGTTATGTATACACGTGAGTGGCGGTGGAGTGGAGTGGGGTGAAAGACAGCAAGGAAAGCGAAGGCAAAAGCAAAGAAGATGAAGACGAAGAAGAGGAGGGAGGAGGATAGGAAAAGACAATAAAGTAATAATATCATAACGCATGAACGACAGAACAAATGATTTGCTTTGTTTCCGATTTCTCTGGAGACATTTTCTTTGCTCTTTTCCCTTGCCTCTCTCTCGCTCTCGTTCTCTCTCTCTCTCTCAATCCTCTATTCTCCATCTTTGTCTGCCTGTGAAAGTGAATCTGGATGAGGATTGAAGAAGATGTAATATAATGACAATCTTTTGCTGGCACATCATAATGCATACACACACACACACAGTAAAAGCAATCTTTTACGCGTTACTTGATGCCTCGTCGATGCTCACAATCAGTATTCATTCGTGATTCGTTTGTCGACTACATTATAGACAGAAAGAGAGAGAGATATGATGCCTGACGACAATCTTTAGCAGGAAGACGAGAAGAGAAGGGAAGGGGAGAAGGAATTAGGGAAATAATAAAACAGTTGCAAGAAATTTCCCCCGTTCGATATTTTCAAGGTATTATAGTAAACTCGTTCAAATGTAACTACTCAAAGCAAAGGTAGAAGCGCAAAATATTGTGTATTGTGTACAATGTAGATTTTGCATGCTGATATATATATACTGCAAGGAGATGCTTTCACGAAATAATAAGGCACGTTTTCAGCTATTTTCCAGATCCTTTCAAGGTACAAAACACACACTACAATAAGGTTCTTTCATTTTCATTGACATTCTTGGAATTCTTACCGTTTTGTTGTGTGTATCATAATTTTTTCAAGTTTTTTCATTTTTTCACCGTCCATCACAATGTACACATTACAAATGTATGAATCATGAATGTGCACCGAAATACGCTTTACTTTGTGCACGCGCAAATATTTATTATCCTGGGAATTGAATGTCTTTGGACATAGCATAGTACATAGTAGAAGCAAAAAATGTTGGATTTACGATTAGACACGGGGGCTCAAGATTCAAGCAAAGGAATCATGTTTTTGTCCCAGTATCACAGCACATCATACCATATCTTACTTAAGCTCGATTGAGAACTTCAAGTCTGGAATTGTGTTTTTGATCCAGCATTTAGCCGGATATTCTTCCGTGAATGTATACATACGATACGTCCGTATTTCGGACTTTTTTTAATGCACGGAGTATATACAATGGGACCGAAAATACGAGCAGAATCGTCGTCGTCGCACACGAGTGATAAAGATAATCCGAGGGATATTTTTTTACGTTTTTTTGATGTTATTGACGATGCTCTTCCCCTGTTTGCTTGTAGAAAATCTGAAGGGGAGAATACCTGTTCGAGCAAAATATAAAAATAATGCCATGTCATGCTATTACTGGGTGTTTTGTGTTCTGTCTCCTTACATGTGCCATGTAGCACATGATGTTGGATGTAGTAGTAGTCGTACTAGTAGTTTGTCTTGAATTGGCATGTGAGTGACTGAGTGAGCCAGACTTGACTTGAGATTTTGGCTTTGAGTTTTTGAGCTGACTTTACCTTCGAGCTACAACTCCAACTCGAGCCTCAGCTTCGGCTTGGGAGACTTTGACTTTGCTTGACTTGACTTGAATTGACTCGACTTTACTCTACTTTACCTCACTGGTACTTTGTACAATCACAATAGGCGTTTGTCTGACGGTGTCCGATATTAAATAAACGTGCCATTGTATACACTCACCTTTCATGTACATACACAGACTCGTACTCGTACACACACACAGACACACACAGTATTTTTTATACATATAAAAATGTCTGAAGGTATCCCCAGAATCTGCAATCTAGAATCTAGAATAAAGACCTGGTTCCAGATTCTTCGACATTCTACAAAACTCTTAAGATTGAGATTGAAGAATGGAGCACACTGTGCAGAAATGTTCAATTTCCACGACCATGACAAGAACCTGGAAGATCGAAGAAAAGAAAAGAAAAAGTATGTATAAGGAAGGGAACAAGAAGATAGAGAATGAAAAAACTTGGTGTGGAACTGAAGGGGAGAAATTGGAAGAACAAGCTTTTGTATGTATGTATATGTATGTATGCCTACTAACACATAGTTTCCTCGAGTTTGACTCTCTGACTTCAACTTATGACTTGTGTGACGGCTCTCGTGAAGAGGAGAAAGGAAAGGCCAAGTAGATCAAGATTTCGACCAAAAACTGCAGTGATAAGACACTTATAATAACGAGGTTCAACACTAACTGAAGTTTTTCATTTTTTAAACTCGACTAATTCATTCTCATGACAATTCCGTCAACAATAATAATGGTTGAGCAGCTCGTGCATTTAAAGGAAATTTTTTTCCACTTATTTAAAATGGATGACAAGCAAAGTAAAATTTATAAATCTCGGCTGTGTCTATTGTCAAACCTCTCAACTTTCCTTTCATATGCTGGCAGTAGGTTAACTTTCTTTTCCGATATAGCTGGACCATCATATCGCATACACACACACACACATGGCCAGGATCAGATTATACATGTAGATTGTGGAGTAGATAGCTGGAAGCTCAAAGTCATAACTGTAGGTAGCACATATCAACATACTATCAAGACGCCAGACGACTTCCTTTTCCTCTCTCCCTTTCTTGAAATTAGAAAAGGAACGGTTCGTCGGACTTTCCCGTTCTCTTTTTTTCTCCCTCCTTCTTTTACGCTTATAAAGTTATGCTATGCAATGGCAGTTTGGTGGCTGGATGTGGATTTGGATGCTGGAAATATCCGTAATATATATAGAAATTCTGCGCTTGACTCTGGACTCTGATCCGGAATCCGGATTTGTATAGAATGTATAAGGCCGGCATAGATTCTGTATACATATGTACACCGAATGCCGTCGATCTACTTGTGACTACTCTGTTTTGATGAGACGGACTTGGCTTGACTTGCCCTGACTTTTGCCTTGGCTTAGTTTGACTAGGTTCGTCGGCAGTGGGGAAATAGAGGGAAAAGAAATATTATTTTATTATGTACACTGAAAGAAAGAAAGAGAGAGAGAGAGAGAATGGAAGTGAGAGAAAGAGAAAGAGAGATGCGGACGATGTATGATTTGGAGGGAGTTTGAAGGGGCGAACGTGCCTATTAGGACGAGATTCGCTCATAAGTCATATCGTCCGATGATTTATAGTTTCGCAAATGATATAGATGAATTCACTTCATGAACCCAAAAAGCTTCTGCCGCTTCTTTTCCTCTCACCATCACCATACAAACACACACACAGACTCGGCTTTCTTCTAAACAAACCGTCTCTCATCTTTCTCCCGCTTTTCTTCTCCATTATTCCTTTCTCTCATTCCCGTCCTCGTTTTCGCTTTCGTCTTTGGTCTTACGCTTACGCTTACGTTACATTTCATATAGAATATAGACCAACTCAATTCTGCTCATTCCTACTCAAATTCAACTCGCAACTGGCAACTCACCCACGTACCCAATATTTTTGTGTATACATACAATATAATATACCAAGTTGATCCACCGTCCGGGTATTCATGTCCAGATATTGGAACACAGCAGCACACAGGGCAAGGGCAGATTGTCATAATATTATACATACATATAATACCTACAATACACCTACCTATAATATAACCGTAGTATTATATTGTATGCGATAGATGAAAGATGAAAGACGTGCTGCTGGTCGTGGGATTGAAGATAGAACAAGAAAAATGAAGAAGTAGAAGAAGAAGCTCCTTGATGACTCCATAGAGGAAATTTATGTAATATGGCATCATTACTGCTATCATTACTACCTTTGGTTTTGGTTTGACATGGAAAGCCAGGGTCAGAGGATAAGACACGGCGGACCAGAAAAAGATGAAGAGGTGAACGGCAAATATACACAAGAAAGTCTATTGAATTACAGACCAATAAGTGTAATAAATTTATCTGACAGATGTAGGTAGGTAGATACAATCCTATTATACCACACAATTTTCTATCTACAAAAAAACAATTACTTGGTATATTAAAACACAAGTGCCGAGATGATGGATTTTGTATTCATCTACGTATACATTATGATTCATACACTTTTAGCTTTAATTTCTGTAATAATAATTGTTAGTAACAAAATATGCCGATTTTCTTCTTAAATTTGTTTTAATAATGAACGTGCATCCAACAGGCAAGAGTAGGATTCATCATCCATAATCGTTCATAATCATACACTGTAACAATAATATACCTGGAAAACTTTGTCATCCTGCGTCATTGTATGTGTATGTATCCGTAGTCAGGAGACGCTGCAATGTTGATACTTAATACGAGCTAATTTGGGTGAATAGCGAAGGGAAGCTGATATATATAAGAGGAAATCCCCGAAATCTCCGAGTGACAGTATATGTATTCTACAAATCGTGGAGGCGGCTGCACAATGGTTGCTGTTGCTGAGGTAGGAAATTCTTCCTAATTGGGTCATTACTCACGGATGCATTTGAGCACACTCCAATGAGGGATTTTGTCATCATTGTTTTGTCATTATATCATGTCATGCCTTATGTACCTTTATTATGTGTAACCTGTATGTATTCCGAATGTAAATGAACTAGATAAACTTAAATTTACTCCACTTGAATTTTGAATGCATACAAGCACATACACATACTTATGTACGTCGTATGCTTGAAGTCTCTATCATAATCCAAAATCCAGTACAATTGTCTCCTCAGGATTTTCTTCTTCCTGCCAAAAACTGCCAATTAACGGGACTTTTGTAGCTTATGTATGTATTATAATATATTATATAGTAAGTATAATATGCATGTAGATTTTACGCAAGCTGTTGCATTTTCTCCCTTTATCATGACGATCTGTTAATTCGACACTGTAAAGTAAAATGTAAAATTTGTAAAGTTTCGCTGTAATCCGGAATGTTAATGATGGAAATTAAAAATATGTACACAAAACTTTCATTTTGATTTGTTTTTGTCTTTAAAAGATCAAAGCAATTGTGAAGTCATTGTGCGCACGCGAAACCTAAAAAGAAACATCCGATTGCCGTACTTGATTTGAAATTCAAAGTGACTTAAACTAAAACTCTGTCATCAAAATTAAACTTCACCAGCGAAATTTTACATGAAAAGGCTTTCTCCCTCTTAAAATGTAGTGCAGTGTCTACTTCAACAAATAACTGAAAAACATCTTTAAAATGCTCTGGCTTTTCCATTTTACAAATAAAAAGGTACATCAGTGTCCACTTTGTCGTCAATTTAAATGAATGGACCGAATTCTGTCTTGTTCACTTATTTAAATTTATTTTCACCAGAGGACCGACGACAAACAAGATGGGCAATGGACAACGACTGTGAATTGTAACAGTCCAGTTGATATTATAGTTTGGACTGCTATTTAGTTTGTGGTGTCCATATGTCCCCTGCCTCCCTATAGAAAAATCACATTACATGTGTGTGGCTGTTTGTTATTTGTAGGCTTCATTCGATTTTGTTGTCATCTCATCTTCGTCACCATCATCATCATCACCGACCCATCGACATGATGATGATCATCAAGATCTTTGTCAGAGTGAGGCCCGGCGTTTCCCCCGACCCTTTTTCATTCACCAAGGAATAGGGAAAATGTCGTGTTTGGTGTCAATGCCGATGTCGTCATCACCGGGGAACAGCCGACAGAGTCTCGGCTTTCATTTGATGCTTACACTGCCTGTATACTGTATATATATATAATATATATAATCTACCCATACCTACATGTTATATTCATTGTTGGTTTGTATAAAAGATAGAAGTTGGAGGCAAGGAAACGAAAAGAATTGGATAAGACAGGACAGGATAGAATAGAACTAAGAGTTGGAAGGCACAACATGCTTCAACATCCAGCGTTCAAGTGGAGATGTGAGATTGGTGATTGAGGATTGAAGATTGGATTGAAAATGGTGTTTGTACATCCATCCATCCACATGGGGCGGCTCAGTTTATATGTGTATACATTATACATATAATATATGTTTATGCATGTGTGGGTATATGTATAGGGACAAAATCACATTCCCACGCAACTAGATACTACATGCGGTAGAGACGACACTGATCCTCGTCTCCTCTGTGACACGGAACATCAATCGATAAACTCGTATGGAATTCCGCAGATTTGCCAACCACCACCAACAGATCCAGATCAAGATCAAGATCCAACATCAGGGAGAAAAAATACTTTAGCCATATCCACATCCAAACCTTTATACGTTACTCCGTACTCCACTTCACTTCACTTTGCTCCAAATACCCAGTCGCTTCCTTTTCCTTACCGTACATTCAAATCGCACTGTTCAACACTGATGTACGGAGGAAATTCTCTATAGTCAATTTTCTTTTTGATCTGCATCCTGAAAAATCATCGTCTTTATGCAAAAAATTTAATTTTAAAAAAGGTTCAACTTTTAGATTAAAAAAAGTAACCCATGTCATTTTCGGTAAATTCGTCATATTTTGGACAATGTAGCAAAAGATGTAAAGTCAAGTTGGAAATTCCTAAAATTTTCAAACCTTTTTTAATCAAAATTAATTATTAGCAAAACTTTAAAAGGGCTGGTTGAGTTTATTATTTTGAATGAAAATACACATAGTATACATATAATGACCAACCTGTTTTTTCTACGGATTTAATCTTATATGGACAAAGATTCCTCACAATAATTTTATTCTCTTTCTATCTCAATTCCCCGTATTTCTTTGAATCTCATCCGAGCACAAAACTACACGTTCTCATCGCCTTACATCCTTCAAAACGGCAAAGCGATGACAAAGACAAGGAGAAAAGACAAAGAAAGTGGCTCAAACTTGAACCAAAAGTTGGTCAAAGAAGTCACCGAGCCCGACACGACTACATGATCCCACCTTCCGCTTCCTTTGCAATTCAATTTCATCTCACAAGCCTTTGATTGCTGACTTTTGGCTTGACTTTTGAGCCCTCGCATACATACATACATACATACATACATACATACATATACAGATAATCAGACAGTCACCGTCTTGGTAACGGGCAAAGTGGCAGTCGTGCGTTTCCCTTCTTTGTCTTGTCCTTATATGTACACTGTCATTGTGTTTCTCTTGGACTTGGTTTGGTTTTGTCATAAGTCATAATATACATACGTA
The DNA here is from genome assembly GCA_034698285.1 of Sminthurinus bimaculatus. Taxonomy (NCBI): domain Eukaryota; kingdom Metazoa; phylum Arthropoda; class Collembola; order Symphypleona; family Katiannidae; genus Sminthurinus; species Sminthurinus bimaculatus. The sequence continues at coordinate 16,759 of JAQIVE010000770.1, read as the reverse complement.
TAATAATATAATATAATATAATGGATAAAAGAAAGGCGGAGAAAAATCACGTTAACAAAATAAAGAAGGCAAAGAAGAAGACGAAGAAAGGGAAAAGTAGGAAAGAAAAGGGAATGCAAAGTAAAAAAAAGTAAAGAGACGGGAATATAATAAGTCTCCTGGAGTTTCACCATTTCGCCTCCACTTTCACCATTCTCCATGTCGACGTACTTTTTTCCTTTTCTTTTTCTTTGGTTCGGTTTGTCTCATCCTTTCGTCCAGGAGAGTTTGTAAGGAGTGAGAGGGAGAGAGAGAGAGAGAAAAAAAAATGAAAGGGAAAATGGTGGGAAATGAGGCTCTTTCGTTCTCGTTAGAATGATTGTCTGTGGCATCCTAGGCTATACATATATAGTAGGGAGTGCATCACGTGCGTCCTATCGTATATTGGTATTGTGTTGTATTGTACATTTCGCCATGTATTTATAGTACATACGGATTGGCGCACATAATACATCTATCTATGCGTTCAGAGTATGACAGGAAGGATGGACTGATAGTGTCCGGCTCCGTTATTATATGGTAGAGCACTTTCCTCCGCTTCTCACTCTATTTTTCAAGAGGACTTGCTTTGGCTTCGGCTTTGACTCTGATTTCTCTCTCTATGTGTGTGTGGATTCGTATTTTGTATCTGTATTACTCACGTCTGTATTTATGTAAGTACGTATTTATGTATATATAGGACGAGGAAAGATAAACGTCTGTGTGGGCCATGATTCTTTTTCCGTCTTTCATTCAGTCCATTTCTATAGATACTTTTAGCTGGCTATTCTTTGGTCGAGTTGATGGTTGTGACCAAAATCACGGCCCTCTTGAGATTTGTCTGTCTCATAGACTCCTTCACATGATTCCCTCTTTGTACCGTACTTTACGTATGTATGTACATGTACATACATCTGTCTGTACGACGCTCCGCTCTGCCCATCCTATTACCGCTCACTCTTTGTTCATCATCTATCTCAACTTGCCAGGGAGGAGAGCAAAGGAGAAAATAGAGATGAAGAACAAGCGAGCAGAGGATGAGATAATACTACTTGACTAGAGAGACTAACTGTGTAGCGTGGAGAATGGACAATGGACGATTGCTGGAAAACTAGAAGAAAGAAGCATGTACATACATAAGCACATCCAGAAAAGAGAATCAGAGAGGACGCGAAGAAGAAAAACGACAATGATGAGAATGACGATGTCGATTTTGATGTGGATGTGGATGAAACTGGACGGCAATGAAGCAAAGAAGACATAACAAAACAACTCTTAAAAAAATCTTTTACGTCCGATTTCCTTCTCGTATAACAACTTTCCCAAATGTCCGCCCGTCTTTCCCTGTGTATGTGTGTGTTTCCCCGATTCTCCATTCTATTCCATCAGTATAATGTCAATGGTCTATTTCTTTGGTCGATAGTGGTATGTACATTTGTATGATTTTGTGTGTGTGTTTTATGGGATACAAGTGAAAATCGACTCAAATTCAAATAAAATCTTTTGACGACCAGTCCATCGCTCTTTCCCCGTGTGTGTGCTGTGTTTGTACTCACATTCTGTGGAAAAGACTCAGAGAGAATAAAATAAATCCTCCCCCTTTAGGATGAATCAGTTGGATGGCTCAAGTGCATTGTTGACTTATCCTGCAATTTCATGCAGGAGAGAGAGAGAGAGAGAGAGAGAGAGAGAGAGAGAGAAAGAATGACTTTGCAAAATTAAGGGGGATGAACCCATGGACTTGAAAAGTGAAAAGTCGGATAAAGAAAAGAACTACTGTGAATATTGAGGTTTCAAAAGGAAACCTTTTGTATGGTTACGAATTCGATGCATTCTTGAGTGCACAAAATATACATGCATGTACCTTTAAGATAAATTTAGTATGGTCGTAGATTAAATCAATACAAAAGAAAAAGTAAAAGAAAGCAATAAGTATGGTAAAATTGAATTCTTGTATGATTTGACAATTCTTGCTCCATGCCCATTGCCCATACAAAATAAATACATTTCCAGATCCCGGTTTTGATTTATTGCTACAACCAAAGCTCAAAATAGAATTTGGAAGTGACAATAAAATAAAGGTTAGCCAATTTATTTCCATTAGGGGGGTCTGACATTGACCGTTGGAGTTCTTATTTGTTTAATACATAATACATACAAACGTTTATAGAAAGGGTAATCCAAAAATCAATAAGTGTCAAACGTCCCTAATACGCCCTAGCTGACTTTGCAAGTCATATCACGCCGATTCGGTTTCCACGCTTAATCTGTACACTGAAATTGATACGGACACTATACATTCGCATTCACATTCACATACATTGGCATTGGCATTGACCATGCATAGAACTTTATTCAACTCCAGCATATCTAAGTCTGGACTTGTACTTGGAATTGGACTTTCACTTCCGCTTTGTCCTCTCACAGCAAGATAGGCAGCTGATGACTTTGCTGAATGCTTCTGGCGTCGTCCAAATATATTGCAGGGTAGATGGCCAACATTCCGTGAATATGTAGGAAGTAGGTACAATACATACATGCATACATACATATAGTTAGAGGGACGACAGCACAGTGGAGGATTGGATCACACTGAATTCCACTCAGTAAGCTTTAGTTTAGTCCGCAGAGAAAAAGAGTTGAGTTGCTGTGTTAAGCTCAATTCAAGTCAGCTCTTTCTCCCTTTGCTATGTACATAGTTTGGCGTGACTGTTTACAGTGTACAATGGTATGTATCAATATACATACGCATATACAATATACAAAATGCATGTACTGTGTATGTATGGGGAATGCATAGATTTTAGAGCAAATAACAAATGCCGTGAAGTGTGTGAAGTGTGTGTCCACTAGTAACATTTACATTTGTCTCCTTCGTCTTCTTCTCCCGGACTCTGCTTCTGCTGCTGCTGCTGCTGGTCCTGTGTGTGTGTGTGTGTGAAGGAGCGAAAAAAGGGAACGTAAACTGCATGGAGATGTGAAAGGAGGAGAAGGGTTGACTCTGATTTATGCTTTACAGCCCGCACAGATATTTTCTGGATTGTGAATTATATGCAGTCGTCGCTTTCGTCCACACCCTGAGAATTCCAGCATCACACGTTGTGTGCCCGGCCTGTAGATACTCTTCTCTTCTCTGCTCTACTGTACTGTACTGGAACTGTCCTGTCCAGTGGGTAGGGAGGGGAAGCACACACGTGTTACATTTCCTTTTCCATCACACACCAGCACTAACACCATCAACAGCAACACCGATGCCGATGCCAATGCAAATACCCCCACACATCGCCAAACACCAACAAACAACTGACATTCCTCAATACTTTTGCGTTCTCTCTTTCTCTACAGCAGAAAACCCTGCTGATATTTTTATATACAGAAAACAAAAACAGGACGATTGTTGTCTCATGCTTGTGCGTGGAACTTTATTTTTTCTCGGCTCGGTAATACTGTTTAGATATGGGTTGGTTCTTCCTCTTCTATCTAATATCCATCAGCATCTCACACATGTAGAAAATATTTACAAAGACAAAAGTTACACACTAACTACAGCACAGCTATACAACAACTAGGAAACAAAACGGGAGGAAGAGAAAACAAATGTAAAACCAAAACGGAAGGAGGAGGGAGAAAATAGTCCATTTATATGCAAATTAACTTTTGTGGCAAATACTAAAAAAACTGTACAAGGACAAAATAGAGTCCAGATCATATATCAATTTCTTGGTATTACAATAGAATACTTTTTACGGACTTTTTCTTCTCTTTCTCTCCTTCTCCTGTCTGTGGGATCTAGCTGAGCTAAAAAGTAAATTTACTTGGAAAAACCTGTAACAAACAGAGACGAGATGAAGATTTCTCGAGACGTAGATAAAAAACAAAGAAATAACCACGCATACAAACACATTTTGAATCGCAATTTCCTTTGTGGTTTGTGGTTAACTCTATGATATTAGAACTAAAACAGACTCGAGACGGCAACATATTTCGGTTCATTCAACAAAAATAATAATTTTAAAGATAAAAAATTCGGTATAAAATTCTTTTGCAATACATGTACATATTGGAGATTTAGACGCTGACGACAGCAGCAAAAATCTTCAGTTTAGCTGTAATGCTTAAAGTCGTAATCAGAGCAACTATTTTGTAAAGGAGGGCGTCATGAAGATCAAATTGCGGTTGAAAACAAAATAACAGCTTCATTAAAACTAATTAGAGCTGCACTTTGGAGCTCTTTAATTTCTCAAAGTGGGAGCTAATTAATTTCGCCCCTGAATATTTTGATATTTGATATTTTGGCCCTTTTGGCCAAATTCTCTTTCAACAAAAAAGAAGTAGCTTAGATAAAGCTGCGGGCGACAAGACACATTGTGAATAAGTACATTGTGCTTTCTATATTCTCTATACGTTTATTGTATCAAATTTCTTTCCAATACCTCCTTTATAAAAAGGCTTGACACCCAAATGCGATCCCGCAGTGTAATAATATCTATCTATCTGTATTCACTCATACCCTCATCTCCAATGCACAAATGGCTGCTATTTTTGGCATCGTCGTTATTTATTATTAATATTATTAGTATGATTAGGTGATGTCTTTATGTGTAGGAAGCCCTCGAGACGTCTTCAACAGCAAGAGCTCATATGTATGCGACTTCTTTCTCCCTTTTATTCCCTCTCTCCTTTTGACTCTCCATATAACATACTTAGTCTCCTCTCTTTCCCTCTTTCTCTCTCTCAGACTAAAATCCATAACTAAAGGCGCCTTACAACTATAAATTATAGAGGCAAAATATCCACTCGTAAAGAAGATTTTACAAATGTATACATTGTAAATTGTATGCAAGTACATACACACACGTATATAGTTACGTAAGATATTATAATACGCTATATCTTATTGTACACTTTAAAGTTACGCATGGCTTTCATAGGGAAAATCTTCGTCATTCTCGTCATCGTTTTCACCATGCGGTGCTAATAATAAGGCTGAATTAATACGAGGACGAGGCCCTTGAAATTCCCATTTATGCTCACATACTGTAGTTTGTATATATATATTATATTATATAAGTAGAGCATTTCCGAATTCCATGTTTCATTTATTTGAGATTTCCCTTTTTATGTATGTATGTATGTAAGTACCAATACATACAGTTACACCATGGGATGACTTTAAGGTTGATTTAGCGAGTCTGCATAAATATGAGTATCAATTTGATACATATCTTTGTGTGTGTATCTGTATAAAATATATGTACACACACAAACATACAGTATGGAAGACTAGCTTAGCCCGCACATCATTTGCTGACGAGACAACTAAAACTTGGACTAATAATGAAAGAGCTTAATTGCGCTACTTGTGATTTATAGGTTGGCTTGGTGGCAAGTGATATTTTGGGGGCTTTCTCTTTCTCTCGCTCTTCCTCTCTTCCCTATACTTAATATTCTCCTATTTTCTTCCTAATTCATTCAACCCCAAACCCTCTTTCTCTCTGTTTCTTGTTCTTGCCCTCTTTCCATCTCTCTCTCTCTCTGCCATATAAAATATATTTGTATTTTATGCACAGAAAACTCCTCTGTTTATATCCATTACATTAGGAATACTTACATATATGGCAGAGCAATGGAGAATTCCACACAACTTGAGAGCTTTCATCCAAGATCCTAGACTAGATACTCGTATTATTTGCTATTTGCTCACACTAATGCACACCACACCATGTACAATGTATACACGGGAGCTAGTTAATAGTGCAAGTACATAAATGGACCCATGCATGACTGGATGCATGTTCAATGTTCATAGTGTGCTCAATTCAATGTGTAAGTGTGTAATACGGCCTTTGTGCTGTATTTTGTATTTGTGTTTATTTGTATTCACATTCGTATTATTTGTACTTGCCACTTTCTCCTTTTCTCCATCCATTCCAGTGGAAAGTCGTGTCTGTTTACATATATGAGAAAATCCTGGTAGTAGACTCAAGTGTACTGACACTGACTTTGTATTACAACTACTTGAGAGGAGTTGGTTTCTTGCCGTTGTTGTTGCCACTGCCACTGCTCACTGCTGCTCCACTCTCATGTTGACTGGTTCATTGGAGAAGAGGCCCTTTCGTTTTCTCGAGAAGTTGTCTAGTTACTCTCAACTCCAGTCAACTCTACTTTACTCAACTCAACCCTCTCCCACAATGTACATGTGTATAGCAGTTATTGTATACATAATATTGTACATGTAGATGTACATATACACTACAAGTGGCATACACAAATTTCAGCTGAAATAGAGAGAGAAATGCTGTCACTACTATTAAGAACATGACATGAGCATTAAGCAAGTACACACAGTTGACGTCCATTAAAACTCTTCTCTCTACACTGTTGACTTGTCTGCATCTGGAGGCGTCTATAAGCATTTTACATTTTGCAAAGGGATGCAGTCAGTCCGACTTAAATACATTTATACATTATGCATATTCGTATTATATATATACTATATACATAAACTATGTGATATTTATATATCTATATATTTAGGATTGGAGCGGGAATTTAATTTATTATTAGTTTCCAGCTTCTATTGAGTGTCACGGACAGAGCAGAGCAGAGTAGATCAAGGCAGAGCACAAGAAAAGAAACAAGAGCCACGAAATGAACACTGGCAGAGGCGCAGCCTCCTTCTTTCTCTATTCCGACGTCGTCTTTTTATACTTATTTATTATACATTGGTCGAGAAAATTCACACTAGGCGACTAAACACGATACGACACAAGGAGAAAATATATAAAAGGAGACAACTATTATGCAACTGTATAGCTGAAGAATTGTGTTTTGGTCTCAACTTCAGATTCTGAAAACAAGGCCGACTTTCCCTTGTGTTGCTTCTTACTTTGCATGCACCAGTCTGCAGTGACACATTGAAAAAACCAGCATGTGATTTTATGCACGATATGTACAAGTATTAGAAAATGACTTTAATCATAAACGTTTCGCACTTGTAATGTAATGTATGAGTTATTTGATGCTTGTACGTTGTACATATATGTGTGTTATATTTTGTTCTTTATCAAGGATCGTGTATAACTATGGTACCTAATTCAAATTGCTGAGCAAGGTTGTCATTTTTATGCCAGTGCAGCTCTGTCAAAAGAAAAAGATGTGTGCAAGGTTCACGGTTTCTTGTTTTTACTCTGCGACCTCTTCTATATTAGTTGTAAATATTTGTATGCAAAATGTATGCATGTATAGTATATTGTATTTTAATGCTCTTGTCCTCCCCCTTGTTTCTTCACGTACATACATACATGCATGCATAAATAGAAGTGACTGGGACTAAATAAAATTTTGTTGAGCTGTCATTTCCATTTTTGAACAATCTGACGTGTAAAATTGAAACGTCGTTCCCATCTTTTATACTTTTGAAGTGTTGGTGGAGAAATGAGAAAGTCGGGTTTTCTCTCGCGGAGAAAGATAAATCTAAGACTCAAGATGAAAGAGACAGCCACCGACAAATAAAATATGCACAGAGTGTTTGATTCAGTTCTTCATATATACTTCATACAACATAGGGGACAGCCGACCGTATGGTAAATGATAAAGCGATAGGACGTGTATACTGCATATGCTCTTGCTGTGATATGAAAAATTCGTCATTTTACACGATAAAATGTGAATATCTTGTATAATATTAGGATCGTAGTAGATTCCCTGTGATTTGGGAAGCAAGAAGGAAAATTGGCGACTTGCACTCTCTACCCCCTCCCTCTTTGATTTGATGATAAAAAATTAATTATTATTCCAGACTCATACAAAGAATGCAAGAACTGTTCAAATTGAAAATGTTCCCCAAAACAGACAAGCTGAACTTAATATTTGTATACATATTTGTATAGCAATGTTAAAGTTAAATACCAGTACAGCTATGTATTTACATATGTATATATTATGTAATATTAGATACAAATGTACGTACACGTGTAATATATATACGAACAGCACTTTGAAACATTGTCAAATGACAAGTAATAATTTGTTTCTGGCAATTCTGACTCATTCCCGATTCTCGACAGTCGACATTTTCAACTTTCCCAATATTGGTCGATGGATGCATATTGCATAATATGTATACGGGAGGTCGAATCATTGAGAGCAATAGGAAAGGCGACGAAATTCGAAATTCATTTTCAAACTCAAAGCACACTCCGAGATCCGAGATTTGAAATAAAACAAAGAGCAAAGGCGAAGAACTCATTATATTTTCAATTTTATTTTCTTCATTAATACCTTTCCCTATTTCCCCGACAAAATCATATTACGTATGTACGTATATTTATGTATCTTCGGATACATATTGTTAGCTTATAGCCTACAAATTTCCAGCTCTGCAAATACAAATCACAGTGAGCCCTGTTTGCTCTGAGTGATGGATCTCCCTTCCAAAGCCAATACTGTATGTAATGTACATTGTGCATCAGAATTGGGGATTGACTCACAATTTCGATGACAATGCCAATGGTTGAGCCATGGTGATACATGATACATACATAGTTGGCCGTGGTAATTGAGAAAGAGAAGGGAGATGAGCCGGGCATGCATGCAGTGGTTTCAGCTTTATTTGTATTTGTTTTCGTTTTCCTATTTTATGTTGTATTTCCCATCTTTAGCATTCAGTCTCCTTGTTGGCTTTTGTCTTTTGTCTTGTTCCTGCTCATCCTGAATCCTGAACGTAATTACGTTCCAAGCCTCATATTTGGAATCTCCAGATTTAAATCTCTTGCATGTACAATGTAATACATACATACATACTTTCGATATGTATATTCAGTGGACACTACATGCATGCACTGGAGCTACCTTTACCGCAAATTTTCTTCCGCTTCGCGATACCCTTAATTTGGCTAAATACATAGACAGGGACTTTTGTGTAGATATTACATATTGTACAACTTCCACAAAGGGTGTCGCATGGAGAAGAACATTGTATGTACATTCCACGTGTATAATACATATGTTCGAATAGGGGATAAATAACACGAGTTGAGGTTGTAACACCATCATGATATTCCATATTATCCATATTCATCTTATACTGTAGATGTACATATGTATTCTAACACACCATGGAAAATGACAGAGGACGGCGGAGCGACGGAATGGAATGAAATGGAAAGACAACGGGGGGTTAAGTAAACTAAACTTGGAAAGTACACACAAAAAGACCCGCACATCCGCAGCCACAAAGAGACCCGGAGAAAGGGAGAAAGGGAGAGAGAAACTCTTCAAATAATACGGGTGAAAGCCGAGACAGGACAAACTCATCAAAGTCAAAATAGGGAGATGAGAAGGAAGATGAGCGGCGAAGAGAGAGAGAGGCTCACAGACGCAATGAAAATCATGGCGACATTTCCTGATTTGAATTATCACCTCCCGGCACAGAGATTCACACACAAAGACAGATTTTAAGCCATTGTTTTCACCTTGCATTAATCCAGTCAGACGCCCTTTCCTTCCTTCCTCTCTGCCCTTCTTTACTTTTGCTCGGCTCTTTAGTACATATTACGCTGTATTAGTATATTTATATGCAGTATCTACTGTTATTTTGTATCGCACACAATATTCCATGATTTCTACGTATAAATCTATTGGCAGGGGAGAGAGCTGTAGCTGTATACTGTATACATTTGTACATTTAAATTGACTTGCCTTTTCTTCATCTTCTTCTTTCCAATATTATGTATTTGTGACAGGGGACAGAACTAGGATACCCGCGATATAAATACATAGTGAAAGGATGAACATGGCTTATCTCTCCTAATTTACACAACTATGTTGCTCTCGACTCTCTCTCTCTCCTCACAAATTCTCTGGCTCCTCTATCGGAGCCTTTATCTTACACCACTTTCCCTCCTGTCCTTTGTGGAGCAGGCGAAATGTGAGATGTGAACTGAACCTCGCCACAAACACACACAAACTATTCAGGTCCATTCAGTGCCTGCCCTGTCTCTTTCTTCTTTCCCCTCTCCTGTGCTCTGTGGACTTCATTATGTGTAATAAACTTGAGGAATTTTCAACCATGAGCTAATTCCAAGAGTCCGGACATTTTACGAGGACAGATATTATGTATAATGTATGTCTGGAGATATTTCTTTATTATATTTATTTATGCCCTGCTAATTAACATGTACAAAATATTAGCAAGGTTTACCGTCACACAAAGAGGAAATCATTATTTAAATTTTTTTGGTGTACAAGATATTTGAACAAAAACTTAGATAGCGAGTGACTTTTTAATTTTTTCAGAAAAGGCGTTCCAAATCTTGAAGTAAAGGAGTTCTTGGTTGACGATAAAGCTTTTCAATTAACAAGGAAAACTCTCGTCAGTGAAAACTTTGGTTCAAAACTTTAAACTCTCAACTCAATTCTTAGTTTTCCCTGTACATTTTATGTATAGACGTAATCCTAGTGCAAAGTAGAGGAAGACTGGAGAAAATCACCTCATGCATATCCATGTCCATGATGCCCTTGTCTATTCCTCGACTCCCTCACATATATATTGTAGATAAATAGATGTATTCCTGGCAATTAGGCCAACTAAATCTAGTCCTAAACTGGAAAACAAGCCAAAGCCCAGGCGGACAACATGGAATAGAATAGAGCAACGGCTCTTTGTATAGAATCCGCTTTTGGTTTTCCCTGAGGTTGTTGCTTATACATTATACATACATTATCTATGTGTATAAGTATGCACTCTCTGGCTAGGTAAGTGGATCAGATGAAAATGAAGATGGAGATCAGCAGAACGAGTCTAGGATTGCTGGCAATTGGCATAAACTAGCCATAATCGTTTTTGGCAGGATTATTACACGATATTTTGTGGCCTATAGATCTATCTGTGTATGTATATAGTATGTACCTTTGTGAGTCCAGATACGCTTCTATGCAATGTATACGTGTGGCATCCAGTTCATCCTCTTCATCTATCTCAATGTCTATCTATTTATCCCCGTATTTAAATTTATATTTATATTTATCATTTATAGGCTGATCGTGATCATGAGCAGTGCACTGGTCATACATATATGTATGTATTTATTATGTATACACATTTTAGTTATTTATTTATTTATTTACTTATTATGGATTCTCCCACTTTCCAAAATATATCTAAAGATTTCATATACATGAATGAATGAATGAATGAATTGCGAATGATTGCATACATTATGCATACAGAGACAAGCCTTTATGCAAAGAGATAGGGACAGAGAGTCGGTGACTGTGGACTGTGGTGCTCTGGAGGAACCAACTGGAGGAAAAGGACGAGAGAAATTGAAGAAGTAGGCGAAGCAACTTTGCAAGTTGGGTTCTATATCGCCCCATCGCACCACAGCACAACTCACCACACCACACAACAAAATACAGTCCAGGAGAAGAAGACGACATATACATATTTATAGGATTTCAAGGAGCCATTTCAAATTCCAATGAATTCAGGTTCTCTCCGCTCCTTTCCTTTCCTGTTCTCTTGGATAAATATGTATGTATAAGTTTACGTATGTATATGCATTGTAGAATGTAGAAAAGAGTCGCGGTGTCTCCGTATTTATTCCCACAAGACTCTCTTATTCGGACACGATAGGACGGAGACTCACAGCGACAGGGACAACAAGACAACAAGAACAACGTGAGGCGCGAGACCGGGACTCTAGACTCCAGTCAGGGAAATGGAGATCCAGAGGAGACTAAACGGATAGAATGATATTCTACTTCCTTCCAAGAATCTGCTCCTTGCTTCCTCCGCTTCTCCCTTCTCCTTCCAATTGGACACTGACAACGAGAACAACAGCAATATAAATGCATTAGGGAATGGAAAAGCGACGTGTGTGCGAATCGTCTCCTTCCTATCCCTGGCACAATTTTATTAAGAGAATAAGTATATAGATACAGGGTGTCCTATCGTATGTATGTATTGCATTTTATTATATTACATTTCACTGCAGATAGGTTGACGATGTGTGATCTGTGTGACGAGTTGGTTTTTGGGCACAACGTAACGCTATATCAGTATTACTTGACACATCACTAAGAGAAGCATCTACAGCAGAACTCTAGGGACGGATCCAAACAATAGAAGAAAGCGCTCTCTGTTTCCCTCTCCTCTCCTCTTTGACTGTACCGAGTCTCGTTTTACCTACTGTACAGAACATATACAGCGAAAATGATCACGGTATGGCATTACATATTATTGTTGTTTTTCTTTTGTTGTCGTTGACATCTTCTTCTACAGTTTATCTGTTTAATATCTACCATATGTATATATATATTATAATATATATTATACATTTCTCCAGTATTTATGCCTCTCTATGGTAAAGGTAGATGTTTTGTGTGAAAAATTCAGCAATTCGTTATCTTTAGCTTTAAAATGTATCGCTCTTATCACTTATTGTTAGTATATTACAAAGGTTTGACACTGAATAAAAAATCTATTTCAGTTCCTAGCGCTTTAGTTATGAGGGGAGGTTAAGGATGAAATTAAAACACTGAAATATGTTTTTTGAATTCAAATCTCTATTAATGATCAGCGTGTGCGAAATGAAAAAAGGCTCTATTGTTTCATTCTTTTATGTTTTGCTGCAAGCAAAAGCTCGTCTGTCGTTGTTCCTCCACCAATTGATTTTTTTCATAGACAAAAGAAGAAGTATCTACCTATAAAATAAAGACACCGAGAAAGATGGGGAAGAAGAAGGCAATGTCAAAGGGAAGAGAATCAAACACAAATGGATGACATGATTTCCTCGTACGTGGTTAAAGACCAAAGTATTATTATGATGTTTTTTATGTACTCGAGGTGAATTATGTTTGTGGCAAGAATCTTATGACTTTCACCAGTCACTCTTCCCATCCTTTCAGTCCTCTGCTTCTCTCCCCGTTCCCCGTTATGTTAACTCCCAAATGAAGGCACATTAGCAGGACCTCACGTAATATATCAATAGTTGAGGAGAGAGGATTTCATTTTTATTATTTCTTCAATTTCTTGGATGTGGTGAGGGTCTCCTGCTTGCTGTTGCTTTTGCCTTTGCCTTCCTTCCAGTTATAAGAGTATAGTTAATACAGTTGTACCGTAAAAAGGTCTGAGGTCGGAGATGGGGAGTTGTTTTCGTGCACATGAGAGCATTAAGAAAAATAGGGAAAAGGGGGAATAAGGTGCATTATTTTATTGCAAACACCATATTATACTGTGCAACTATATACGACTATACCCACGCATGTACGCACGTCGTACACATGTATGTGCGACCGAGCTGATGATTTTAATGTAATAGAAGATGTAATATGTAATGTGAGCAGAATCAATATATAAAGTTTTAACCATATATGGGTTTCTCTCCTTTATGTAATATAATATACACTATGTATATAAAAACACGATGGGTGAAATGTATGTGTGTGTCGGTTCATATGACTGAGGGACGGAAAGAAAAAAGACTTGATCCAACTTTTCCAAGTATTTTTCTATTATTTATGTATATCGTGGAGAGATATACATACTGCTCAACTACTACTTGCCATCGCCGGGTATTTTATATTAGTCTCCATTTTTATATCCGGTTCATCCATGCAATAATATTGCCCCTACAAGCCTCGTGTTGTGCTGTGTTGTGTTTTGTGTGTGCCCTCTAAATGCCGCACAGTACACAGTACGGTGGTATGGTGCGGCCCTCATTTGGATTTGACTCTATTTCCCCCCTTTACTGTGAATTAATCTCAGGGGAGTCTCAAAGGAATCATTTGTTTTGTCAGCCCTGGCTCTGGCTATGAGATCTTTACACTCACATGTATGTATGTACTATGTACAGTGGGGAAGTGGAGAAGAGGACTAAGAAGAACCCGAAAATGAAGAGGGAGCGTAAAGCTTCATTTTTGGAGTAAAAATGATCCTTTACAGTTTATAGCAGGGTTGAAAAAGGAAAGTTGGCTGACGGCAGGGAGAATTAGACGGAGAACTCTCCTTTGCCTTTTCCTCTTCCGTCATCTACCCCATATATTTATAAGAGGTCGCAACTTCCCCTCTCTCTTTCTAAACATTTCTCTCTCTCTCTCTCTCCAATTTATTATATCCCCTTCATTTCATTTCATTTTATTCCATTCTACGGCAGCTTCGATTACATAGCATTATTGTACATTGTACATACATATAGGGAAAAGATGTAATATACCCATAATATATTTTATGTATTTCAAGTCATATGTAAATGTAGACATTCCTCAATTCCTCGTCACACGGAATTAAAATGGGGAGCACAGGTGAAAATAAAGGCAGGCTTTTCATTTTATTCTTCATCAGCCGTTTCCATACATGTGGACAACATGTCTTGCATCATATTGCACAACAACCCAACACAACACTTAATCAAGTCTGTAATATTTGTACGTATTTGATATTATGCATGCATCTATTGTATTATAGATTCCTCGATGCTTTCTTTCGCTCTCTCGCCTCTCTCTCTCTGTTTCTCTGATTTTTAATTAACTTTTTCCTTTTCGGGAATCTTCTTTCTCTCCCTCTTCTTCTTTTCCCTTTACCTCGAGCGCGGATGTAAAAAAAAGAAACAGCCATGTTTACTGCTGTCGGCCTTTAGCTGGCACTCTCTAGTTATGTACACACTTCTGTTTCGTTTTGCCTACAGCTTTTGCTCTTGATGTTGCTTTTAGGGAGCTCTTTAATATTTACATTTCAAATTTTGACTCATGATTACGGATTTTTCGAACCTGTGTATAATTTATATTAATATTCCATTCCATTTTAGATCCTCTCTCTCTCTTTCTCTCGCTTTCTCGACCCTGTTTACTTTCCGTCTTTATATCGTTTTTATCATGGAAATAACTTTTCCTGATTAATAATACGGTCTTGAGACTCGAGGTCTTTCACTTAGATTTTGAGGAGTAATTTCTTACATGAGAGTGGGAGAGAGAGAGAGAGAGAAGGAAGTGGATGAAAAGAGGATCTTTAAGACAGGAAAACTTTATGTTTATGTTTATGATGATTATGATCATGGAAGCGATGATGAGAGCATGAGGATGAGTTTTACTAGTTGAAAGAGAGGAGAAATAAGAGAAGGCAGAGGACTGATTATGAACAACAGAGTATGTATAATGAAAGATAACACACTGAGCTGGCACATCCAGCATCAGACAGTATTATCTGTTGTGTTATACGTTATACTACATACATAATAACTGTATAATATTCATACAGTGTACAATATGTACGTACAATACATTGAGAGGAAAGTAGACATGAAAGGGATGCAAAAGCCAAAGCTAGGCAAACCAAAAGTGCCAGGATGCAAATACATGGCAAGTACAAAGCAAAGAAAGTTGAAAGTACAAAGGATGCTGAATTGTTTATAGATATCATAAAGCGACCGAGAAAGAGGCAGAGGAGGAGGAGGAGGAGGAGGAAGGAAAAGGTGAAGACATTTGCTTTTACTCCTTCCTTTATTCCTCGGCCATTGTACTCGTCGTTAGTTTCACTCATTTTCATCCTCTTCATTCCTTCTTTCTTCCCTCCGCTTCTTCTTCTTCTTCTTCTCCAGATGAAAGACGACAACGGCGGAAATGGAAATGACAATAGTGATATGGGGAGAAAATGGTCAGTTTTATTTGAGCAAACTGCATTACTATGATTATTATGATGACGTTATGTCTTTTTTCAATTTCTTCATCCTTTTGAAGGCTTGAGTCTCTAGGAGAAAGCCTGTACAATGTGCAGACTTGAGCCATCCATCATAATTTAAAAAATTCTCTCTTGCCCTTTTCCTTTTTACGACTGAAAGACTGTTTGAAGAAACAACAAAATTTGATGTGGATTCTAGAATCTAGAAATCTAAATATAGAATGACGAATAGACTCTCAAAAAATTTAAGCCTCTTTCTCCACCGTGTTTTTCCTTTTTACTGAAAGTTATTCATTTTGTTTTACTCAAAATTTGACAATTTTTCATTTTCACGCTTTGAAGCCCCTTTCAATTTCTAAGATGTAAAAATAAAGTTTGTGGGGCCATTTTTTAGGAGTGAGATTTATATAATTGGTAGTGAGATTTATTTTGAATGTTCAAAATTTGACCAAAATTAATTTTAAAAGCTATAAAACCCTCAAATCTTACGTGGAGCAATTTCAGCTATTGTGGACTGTAAGTTGACCCAGCATTCACAATAAAAGCTAAAAGCTAGAGTAAATAAAGATGAACAACTCTCGGCAGTATGGGCAACTCCAACTCTTGCATTTCCCCCACGGCCAAAAGTCATGGATTTGTAGGTATTCGATATGATTTGATGGAAAATTCAGACGTTTTTTCCCATCTTGTGTTCCTTTGAGAGTTTTAGATTTCTAGATTGTGGGTTTCTAGGTTTTTTGATGGAAACTCAACTCAACTGTATGAGAATAAGTTATACGTCCATATACCTAGATATACATACATGGAGCTTCATTCCATAGTTCAATATTCGATTCAGAGAATTTAAAGGGAGATAGCCCGAAGGAGTCAAGTCACGAGTTAAGCTCCAACTTTTAGACGGATGCCAGCGATTGAGTTGAGCTGAAAAAACAGTTTTCCTTCCTATTCCTCCGCTGGTCGAGATCAGCGCAGACCGTACGCCTGCATATATATACAATATACATACCACTAACAAGGAGTACGTCCAACCGCGGGATTCGATTTCTTTAACTTAAAACGTGT
>JAQIVE010000769.1:0-31855 GCA_034698285.1 Sminthurinus bimaculatus | reverse complement strand
AGTAAGCATTTCGATGCGCGTGCATATACCATTAAGCTGCGCAGAACAGAATGCTTATTGATGGGCCGGGTGTCGCACTATTCGAGAATATACGGTACGTACTTTTCTTGTCTCGTCGCACATGAACGTTGTTTGGAACTTGAATCTGATATCGCAACATGATACTTTCAGGTTCAATAAATATGTGTGTATAGTGTTTGTGTAGGTAATAGTGTGTAAAAGCAAGTTTTGTTGGAATTTTTAATTTTGTATTGTACGCTGCTTTTGTCATCATTATTCTGCTTCAAAAGATCGAACATACCGAATACAGACAGTTAAATGCTGAAAGAATAGAGTAGTCATATATAGACAATATTCTTTGAAAATATTTCAGTACACATATGTATATGCATGTTTTTATGTATTTATGTATAGCATATGTGAATATGTAGGAAAATAATTTTTAATTTATGTGTACCGGTGCCGCCACTCGCTTGCTCATCATTTTCGTCGTACATAGTTATTGTACATTTGGGAAATAACTGGACGACGTCAACGTTATGATAAGAATGGAATAAGAATAAGGAAACAAAATTCAACCTAGACAGAGAAAAAATCAACTGGCATAAGCAAAATGTCAAAATAAAGAAAATACCTTAAAATTTATGCCTTTCTCACCATTAGAGATCAAAGTCATAAACTTGAGACTTTTTCCTCTTAAAAAGGAGGATGACAGAAGCATCTCCTGATTACTCTTCAACATTAACAAGTAATATTTTCTAGCTTTTTTGCTTTTTAGTGTTTGCCGCAAATGGCAAAATGAGGGGAAAGGTAAAACTGGCCGATTCGATCCATCGTATCGTCTCTATACCGTGATTAAAGAAATAAGAATGAAATAGAGACAGACACAACAAATAGTAACCTAAGAACGGCTAACTTAAGGCTCGGTAATAAAATGTCCCTGTTTGCTTCATCTTCGTTTTCACTCGATAATCTCAAATTTCACTGACCCAAGTTGTGGCGGAGGGAAGAAAAGGTGTTACACTTGCATCCTGTTGATTGCTGTGTGTAGTGTGTAAATAGGAATTTCGAGTTAGAAAATTCCATTCATAGTAATAACAGAAAGGACAAATAGAATTGAACAATGTTAATAGGATAAAATCTCAAGCGGAACTTTATGTACACGTATGTATATGTATGTAGTATGTACATATATGCAAATTAATTTTGTTGGTTACGACAATTGTGCAAAATGTGCAGAAATCGAATATTTTACCAGGGCACAGCGAATATGAAGATTTGGCAAGTCGACGGTTAAAAACACATAAAATCCAGCCACAAATCTCCAATTATTATGACAGCTCAGTGTCAAAGTCGGACTGCTAAAAAAATTTAGTCTGTGTACTTTATGTCTATAACAATTTTAAATTCGACACTCATCTGGTATCGATCCTGTTTCCACTAAATAAATTTCTCTTTGTGGACTGTCCAAGTGTCAACTCAATAATTGTCAACAATCTTGTTAGATTATTAATTTTTTATAGGAACAGCGCGAATATGAAAATTGCGCCTTATGACTTATGAAATGCCGATCGTCTAGTCACGGACTGGGTTAAGAGGTTAAGCAGTTCAACCGTTAATCGTTATTTTGTCTTATAATCGAAAACCTCGTGCAATACACAAGCAGCGGCTAAAGAAGAACGATCAAAGCATTCAAAGGCCCTAAAAACAAGGTGCCAAAACGAGCACATTACTAATTTTATGATTATTGTTTATTTATTATTCCTGTATACTGTATGCTGTGCATTGTACATAACAATGTGGTATGTGGTTATTATACATTAAGAATTCATAATGCAAAACACCTATAACAACTAATTAGGAACGAGTTTTTGGCTGTTTTTCTTTGTACAATTTCGGCAAAAGTTACAAAAACTTAAAAACATCAAGCATAAAACTACACGAGTACTTGTAATGTGTATGTGTGTATGTAGTATAGGATCAAAAGGTTGGAAATTTTATTAGGTTGTAACTAAAAAATTACATGAATTTCGCAGTTAATTGTATTATTTTCAACTAAACATGGTACTTTTATTGTTGTACCAATGTATTTTCTGTCTTTTCACTGTACTTTCAACTTTTGTTTGAAGCATTTGGCCATTTTGAGTTGTTTTATGCAGGTACTTTATACAAAGGAGTTATGTGCAGATCTAGGTTTTTACTGCAATTCTTTACATATGTGCCAAGAGCCAGGAAAAAAGTCCAATCTGTAAATAGGTAGCTGATGAAAAGAAACGTAAACACGTAAACATCACAAAAAACAAGAGCGTTGGAAACTTGTAATGTCTTTGAGTCATGTTTATGTCAATTCATATTTTGCGAAAAAAGATTTTTCCAGGTGTACCATGTATGTAGTGGTGGAAATTTCCTGTCGATAAAATGTGCCATTATTAAATGACAAGCACTACTTATTAAATTACTCACCACCATGGGTAGGTAGGTACGTCAGCAGGTCCAAGATTCACCTACGATGAGTCATTTGTAAATTGAATTATGTATTAAGCTTAGAATGGTAGTTCAGCAGTGACATTATTGTTGCTTTATTATCAATTTTCGAAACAACAGCACTTTAAGTCTAAAAACGTAAACTTTACTTGAAAATCTTGGAATTTCTTACACCTTTTTTAAAACCAGAATGCTCTTTTCAAGACCCGCGTATATTATGCAAAACAAGCCTAAAACATCTTTTTTTATTATGTACAGTTAAAATTCTAGTTTCTTTGTTGACTGGAAGGGGGTTGGACTGGACTTTGAGTCTTGACAACTTGAACCAAAAAAAAACATGAAGAAAAGCAGAAGAAGCAAATTAATTTTAATCGGAGTGTAAGTTAATATAATCTCATTAGCTCGCATGCGCTTGCTTATGAGTTTTATGTGTATCATGGTATCATATTATAGCATACATGTTTTTCTGCCAGTTTAATTTCTGACTCTGCTAAGAAATACATGCATGCATGAAAAAGAAACGAAGAAAAAAGCGACGGCAAGAACTGGATTTTTTCTCGATGCTACAACTACACATACAACTACACAACAATGATAATAATAATATGATGATGCTCATTGAGAGAATCTGATAAGGATGTTCCTCCATCCTTCTAGGCTGTCATCAACGCAACAGTCTATTTTTTCTTTCTCCTTCATTTGTATCAAGTTGGTATCTATGTATTATATTATACTGTATTACATATTGTACTTTGTACGGCGCTTTTAATATGTAGTAAGAAATACGTGCATGTATGTATAGTGCATAATAGGAACTTTTTTCCCTACTTCTTTTATTGCCGTCATGAGTAGGTAAAAATTATTTTTCCCTACATGTTCGGGCTTATCTGAATAAAAAATCTGTATTCGGAGACGGTGCACACATGCATGTTAAAATATTTACTTTACTAATGTTATAATATATCCGATTTACATTTACACATCACATTTGTACAGTTTCATTCTTGTTTGAATCTACACGTTCATGCAAACGAGTACTTTGTTTAGTGAGCTTTCTTTGGGATGGTGGTTTGTATAACAAAAATCACTGCGGAATCTGGACTACTGACTGAAATTGGAAGGAAGGAAGAAACAATGCATACATCGATAACGAGACAAAAGATAGTCGATGCAACTTAATCCAATTTTTCTAATCTTATTCATCTGAAACTTCCATGTCTTGGAATTTAGGGACATTAGCTAATTATAATAAATATAAATTCCTGTGAGTTGGGTGAAATTGATACAAGTAAGTTCAAAAATAAAAAAAGGAGCTCAAGTTAACGTAGTAAATTTACTGATAGTCAAGCTTTCAGTTCCAGCTACAAGAGCTAAAATAATTAACAATAGTATCACCCCGAAAAACACGAGCTTTGAAATCTTTGAAACTCTCTGGGACTTATCTGGGACCTAGAGGCTGAACAGGGCCAACATTTGACTATTTCCAGCATATGAAACATTTTTGAACTCGGTGACGTGAATAATTGATTTTTATTTTTCGCGAGCTTTCGATCAAACGTTGTTGATCATCGTCAGGCTAAATAAGAATCTCCAGCATATTTCCAGCATATTTTTCCGTTTAAAAAAAGTTGAAAAACACTATGCGCTATACAAAACTTTCTGTCAGTGACCGTATTGTGTCAATAGTTGGTTTTGACCCACCAAAGACATTTTGTGTCTCGTACTTTAAGAATTGACCTGCCAGAATCCGTGAAGATAACCTTCAAAGTAAACCGACTTTGGTCTTAGTTGATACATGAGCATAAATGACAAAATTTCAAGGTGACCATTTTTGAAAATAAGAATACGCCGACATTGACTAATATTCTTATTGGTTAACGAAGTAACTGAGTAACATGGATTATGCATACAATATACACAAGTTTGAAAAAAGATGTGAAGAAGAGATGACTGCATGTGTGTTAATACATAATACATACAGTACACGGATAATACACAATAGGAAGAATAGAGGAGGGGAATGTCTTAAAGGGAAAAGAAATTGTCGTAGACATTATCTTGCTTTGAAATGGTCGTAACTCTTCATGTTTCTTTTGTCAGAGTTGTTGTCAACTTGTGTAGTAATTAAGTCTCTTGTCTTCTTGTAAGAGAGTTTTCTTCTCCTTCTTCAACTTGTCCCGAGAAACCTCCCCAGCGTCATTTCAATGGAGTCGTTTGTTCAGCCACTAAATGGAAGAAGACGACGACAAAGCCCAACTTTAAACGGTTTGTAAACCCAGGTGAGCCAGATGAGCTCTCCTCTAATTCCAATAAAAAGGGACATCTGATATAGTTTTTTTCTGCTCCTCCATACTCTATAATATCTTACATAAAGATCGATGTATGTGTATAAACATTAAACGCATAAATATTGTATGTACTGCATTATGATTGTCATTACGAGTTTGCTATAGGATGCTAAACATAATTTTTTATTGTTTATAGCATCTTGAAGAAAATTTTGTGTGTACAACGTAATACTTTCGTTCGTCTACACAGGAAACCAAATGTGAACAATGTACACTTAACCCAGCTGTGTACTTGTATATAGAGTCGGTATTAAATACACACTACACACATACATGCATACGCATTTACATTTTGTCACAACCTCCTAGCTTTGCCTTTCACATTCTTTTTGAATATAATTTGATATAAAACTAAAGAAAGCGATCTAGCTTACTACTGAAAAGTTTGATGTTAAGGAGGTCTAAACAACTCTTTAATCTCAAGTCCCTCTAAGCCTGTAATATAAATAATTCACAAACGGTTGGTTGAATTTGAAAATAAAATATCTTCGTTTTTCAACGATCGGAATCGAAACCGATTTTTCATAGGTCGACAATTAAAATTGATTAAACCCTGGGTGGCTTGTGGCTCTACATTCTACATATTTTCCTTCGTCGTCTTCATCTTCTACGTAATTGCAGGGTAGATTTGAAAACGGAATGTCAAAGTCCCCATCTAAATTCTGAATGGAGTTTAGACTCCGTTCTTCCATAAACAATATCGTTAATTCTAAATTCGTCTAAAGTCTCTAATGCAAACAGCGTTTGAAATAAACGAGAGACAGTCCTTTTTTTCTTGCAACAGAGCATATCGAAACAAGAATGGGGAAAATATTTATTCGTTTTACATACACATAAAAATATCTTTACAACGTTTTTGCCTGGAAGACAACCTTATTTCTCAAGTCGTTTTGTGAATGCAAGTATTTGTAAGTGCATATCAGTATATACAAGTCTGCTGGTCAAATGTTCCGAGTGACAGACGAAGGAAGACAAAGAAAGACAGAAGAAGAAGAAGGCTCGTTGAAAGCATCACTGAAATTCTTACATCATCTGAGTGTCATTTGACTTGAGAATGTTGAACGTTGAAATTCTTCCTGTGTAATAAAACCACTTGAACTAAACTTGCATCATATGAGATGAGTATGCATACATACTACATACGTGTATTAACAATAGTCACTAACAATATAATGATGATATTGTGTGCTTTACCAAATACCAAAACGATATATGTATGAAGGAGAAACAAATGGACAAACCTCTACTCTCTCCACTGAATCTTGTACATTGGCTATAATCTCCGATAGTTAGTTTTTTAAGTATGATGTTTTAATGACTTGTCTCTACATACATAATAACTATATTAAAGACGGATCTTGTGGGCCTGTCTCATACATACCTTATACACAGAAAAAGTACACAAATCACAATTAGTTTTTACTTTTAACACAACTGTATGTACATACACTACATGTTTGTACTTGACATCTCTAAATTCCAATTCCAATTGAAATGACACAGAGTCCGACACTCCTACTACAGAATTTATATCTAAATCTAAATATCCATACATACATTCGTGTACAATGTACACACAAGTCGTTTTAAAAAACGTTTACAGCAACCATACGTACATGTATAAACTATAAGCATATAATATATATACAATGTACATACCTATTCATACAGTTTACAATAGATACATTGACCCTGCCCATAGAACATACAAAATACACACATTATGTATTAGATCTTAAGCAGGTAGCTATTTTTTATTTCTTGTTCTGACTCCTTGACGTATAACTTTTAGAATGTAATATGTCACCACCGACTAGTTTGTATGATACTTCCATGCATGTACATTGTACATATATGTATCTGTCTCTGCAGAGACGTTTTGTGTGACAGAGTCGAGCCGACAATTTTTTTCTCAATGACTCTTCTTTTTTTCACTTAACACACTTCTTATTTTACTTTACTGTACTTTGCATCTCAATTCTTAAAGTCTCTCTTCAGACATAGCATACATATCATGGCAAATAAATATAAGGTTTGTAGCATCAGTATAAAGTGACCATGTTGCTTAGCATTAATGTAGCTGTCGTTTCATTTTGCTGATTTTTATTGATTTTTCTTTTTCTGCCATAAGAATTTACACTTAAAGTCGTATACAATATTTGCTCGTGCACAAAAGGCAACGATAACAGGTCCTATGAGTTCCTTTTCAACCATAAATTTTCAATCCTTGTCACTATTTCACCTGTGTACAAATTACAAGCCATGTACTAAACAAAAGATATTATAAACAACATAATAACAACACCCACACAGAAAAGAGATGTGCAAAAACACTTGACTTGAATGTTTTCTTGTACCCCACTTTTGCAAAAGTGTACTAATATACACATTAATTTAAGCAGCTTGCAAGGTTTTGCGTGTTTCCCAAAAATTCAGAGCTGGCCAAAATAAATCAAATATCTTAGCAAAAACCTGTGAACTGTACACAATTTCAAGTCAGTAAAATATTTTATTCAGCTGCGTTGAAACATCGATGTAACCACCCTTATAGTCTTAATCTAAAGCTTTTACATTTTTGGCAAATCTTAACCAATAATAATAGCAACAAATAAAAAACAAACAAAGAAAAATGATGGATAACACCACAGTTTCAAGTTCGCATTAAGCTTTTTTTATGTATTTTCTTTATCTGTGTATACTTTTACTGTTGTATTTATATCGTACTAACTACTTGGAGAGCTGTACGAATCAAACAAGGGGTAATAACATTGAAAGGAAGAATTCATATTTGATATTTTGTATTTACAAGCTATTTTTGGAAAAATGCCAACCTTTTGTTGTGAGACAAAGATACGTATTGTTCAAATCCTTATGCTTCCTCCATTTTTTGTATTCATATGCCACTTACGACCTCAAAATTGCAATACACCGTCCGGTCTGTCGATGCATTCAAGAGTGTCAATATATTATTACGGATTATTTAAAAATTTTGAGTGCAAGAGGGGAGTAAAGAATAAGGCTAAAGAAAACTGGAGGGAAAGCGTGTGTGGATTGTGGAAAAAAATAAAGGAGACGATAGACGATAAAGAGTGTAAGCTGAAGTTGACTATATGTGAATGAGCTTCCTTCAATGCTTTCAAGAGTCAATAATGCTGCTATTGAAAAGGTAAAATTGCCATCAGTAGCTCATTCATTCCATTCGTCTTTCTTCCTTCCTTTCCCCTTTCCACAATGGCCTGACTTTTTTTCAGTTTGACTGTGAATTTACCTTTGGCTTCTTTTAGTTTTCACTCCCCGCTTGACTGATCCAGTCCAAACCTGGATGTTTTTGGTACAAAGGTAATAAAAGTACCCATGCATACATACATACATATTGAACATGGGTACACCTCGTATCACAACATCAATAGATTTTTGATAAATAATCGAGAAAAAAAACCAAAAATGCATATTTTTATTTCTTGTATTGTGTTGAAATTTTGTAACAACCTAGGTACTTTACGTTACGCTATGAACTGTGATTTTTAAAATTATTTGAGCGTAAGCGCAAAGCACTTGCAATGGTATAAATAGTAGATAGCAATTAGCATGATAATATTTCCCGGGTGTATATAAGAATTGGTTGAATAAAAACATGAGAGGAGCCTCCAATAATCGTAAGTCAATCGAAAGAATTCAGTCAGCCACAAAAAATGCTAACAAGTCTATAGAAAAAAGAATGAATTGTGTGTATAAAAAATTAAAATCAAATCCAACCCAGATGATCGTGTGAGAATATACATAAAGATAACAGAGTATGCACTTTGTTCATACACCTACTTATACCTATACACATGTAAAATAGAAACGGGGCTGACGATATGGCGCTATCAAGAGCTATATGATTGGAATCGGGCTCTTGAACTTGTAAAGGAGAGACAGGACAAAAAAATTTTGACTTGCCGGGTAAGTGCTGAGATTCCATGTAAAAAATGTACAAAATTATACAAAAAATGGAGAGGGATGTCTTCTGTCTGTAAACTGAAAATACACAGTATGTATAACTACATGGATTTTATTATGTACAATGTACACAATAAAAACAAATGTAAAGCCGAAATTTTCGATTCGTTTTCATTTTTTCTCCTTTGAATAGGGTGAAAGAACTATACGGAGTTTGGCTTTTAAGAAACGGTATGCATACGTAGTTACTTACTTATATTCTCATCATCGCATGAAAGGAGTTGAGAGAGTTCCATGAATCAAATATCACCGTATTGTGCATCTGCATGCACAAATGCACCACTTCTTCCATAAAGTGTATTGTCTAAGTGACTACCAACTTCTGCATTTCCTCACTTGAATCTACGATCCACGAAAACGAATAATATCAGTACAAGTAAGTAAATGATGATGGAAAGACCTACAAAAACATAGACTTTTATAAATGGTTTTTGCATTACCATTTTCCCCATCCCAGACTCAAGCTGAGAATGCTGGACATACTCTACACACACAAAATCCACTTACACTTAAATACACAATATTCAAGATCTAGCTTAAATCCTTCAAAAACGGATGGGTCATATTTAAAAATTTGGGATCAGATAATAAGTCGCAATCAAAATACAAACATTTTAACCTAAACCCGTACCATGACTTTTGTAAAAATTACACGGTTAATTGTTTTTTGCCCAAAATATTAATGGCTATAGTCTACAGTAAGTACAAACAAAATACTTTCTCCTACAATAATGTCAAAAAATTGTGCATTGATCTAGCAATAAAGCTTTATACCAAAAGTGTCCAAAGGTAAACAAAATTAGTTTTCCTGTCAAGCCGAAACAATTTAAGTTGGAAACGAATGAGAGGATTAACAGCATGGTTTTTCTTATACTTTTTTCCATCCACAAGACAGAGGCAATGAATTTGAAACTCTTTATTGCCCATTTATAAAACTTGTATGTGCATAATGTATGCATGCTGCATGTGTGCAAAAGATAATTCTGGAACAATGGATTCTTTACGAATTCCTTCTACAACACTATTTTATGTTGAAAAGCAAGTTTTTGAATATTGTCACAGTATATGGTACTTATTACCATTAGAAAGCTTGTTTATTTTTGCATTAAAGTCGCAATACATAGTATTGAATTGGTGCTACTATTCCTAGTAGAGACTGCTGGGGATATAAAGTCCTTTTTAACATTTGTATGGAATTCGTAATAATTATTATATTGCATTTTGAAATAAAACCCAATCAATAACTGCTATTTTATTGCCGATTTTTGTTAACAGCGTGTATCTACACTTTGCACGATGCAACGCACACGTATTAAGTATACGAACCACATGGATTTGAGTCTCATGTTTACAAGTTAAAACCATAGATTTATGATCAACATTTCATTCACTCAAAAAGCAAATGATATAGCAAATAGGAGGAATTTGTAATTAAGGAATTTGTGCATATTAACCGTATATAAGTATATAGTGAATAGTAAACAAGGAGAGCAACATATAGACATATGTATAGTTACAACTCAAGAATCCAAGCACAAGTGGAATGTTGCCATTTGATGTTGATCACTGAATTTTTTTCAACGATTGTTCTTTCACCAATACAATTTATTTAATCTGTTTGCATGCACCATCCACAACTTGTTAAACAAGTAATAATATCAAAGTATAATGTAAGTACACAAGATTTTCACACTTTTTCACCGCATACTGATGCTATGCAGAATCAATTTCGATTGACTTGTAATTGAAGTTGTGTGTATAGTGCATAAAGTGAATATATGAAGAGTGTAGTTTGCATAATATAATAGCATTGAGTCTTGGATAGATCAATCCGATAAAAAACATATTGGCTTGTGTTGTATGTATATATTATTCACAAGGATTGTATACATATATACATAATCTCAAAGAAGTTGTAATAAAATAGATTACAAACATGTTTGTCTTAAGTATATAATATGTGCGGAGTATAGTGCATAACATACCATTTTTCTAGTTCTTAAAAACACAGCATCTTCAGTCTCACAAATTAAAAGGGAAATGGACTGCTTACAAATTACTCACTATACATGCAGTATGTATGTCCATGCTCATGTTCCTGTGGCTAACTCGATTTTTGATCATGAAATTCATGATTTTATTCCGCAAGATCATAAAATCAGCACATTGCTGCTCCGATTTCGCTTCATCTTTAATGACAACAAGGGTGTGAAATTTCAAAACTATAAAAAAGAGAGAAAGGGTATACCAATGCCCAGTATTTTTTAATACTTATTAGCATTTCAGATTCAGTCACTCCGACACTCCAGTGTTCCCATTCCGATTCAACTATTGATTGTGTGCAGTGTACGCTGTACACACCACACACTGTATGTATAATCCGCAATCTATGTGTAAAAGTGAATTAATTTAGTTGGGTAATCTCAATAAAATCTAATTCCAATTCAAATTTCAAGTCCTCTTTAAATTGTATCAACCGAGTATATAATTTACAATAAAAATCGCTATGCTCGCCCTCGACGACGACTTTTGTTGACGACTTTTCATGGAGCAATAAATTCTAGGATGAAGAATTCACAACATGGACTTTTTGACCGTTGAACCTGGATAAAAAAATTCACACTATGATATGAAATAACTTTTCATGATAAATATTACCGAATTACCAGTTTATATACGTGTGTATATATATGTATATTGTACGCAGATTTTGTCACACACAACGAAGAAACAAAACATTGTACCTTTGTTGGCTTGCAAGTTGCTCATTGCTCATTGGTGGCATGTCAAGGCGTGTAGCATAAACTGGAAGAATAAAAATGAAATAAATTACGATACAATGTGGAACCATAAAGTTCGATTCTGATTCAATTTAATTATACAGTACATAATTCACGATTCAATCACACATCATATCACATCATCATATCATATTCGTTATTCGTACAAGCGTATAGCATTCTCATGGAAAAAGGATCCCCTTTAAAACTCATTTTTTTTCAAACGAATTTAAGACGAAGACGAAAGTGATAAAATCCCATTGAAAGTCAGTGAACATTCTCAACACTCAACACGACACGTTCATGTATGTACTTGTACATATGTATTATGCATACATTTTAATGCTTGCTTATGTGACTGGATTGGACAACAGGCGTGCCTGGCTGGGCTGTGATCGTCATAAAAATAATAATAAAAACAGAGCAATAAACTAATAAAAACGAATAAATAATGAATGTATATCTCCATGCGTGTGTTTTTGTAAAGGAAGGTCGGGACATGAAAATGAAACATGTGAAAACGAAAGCGTATTTGTGAACGATCTACATATTTTATATTGCTCCTCACTCTATTTCTCCTTCCCCTCTAAACAATACAGTTGTGCTTTTCATGTAACTACATTAAGACAAAATACACATGGCTAAATGTCCGAATTAGTAAAGTCCTGTCCTTTTCAAATGGTGCAAGTTATAAATAATACAGAACTTTACACTTTATGCTCTATTCTTCGATGATCATTAAATTTCGTACAACTTCCCTTCTCCTGACTTGCATTGGTCCTTGTAAAAATAAATAATAAGTAGGTATGCATTTACATGCCTATTTGTATATCTAATCAAGCCTTTTGTTGGTAATTATTATGACATAATACACTTATGAAGCACAAACCACATAGCACTTCTTTTTAAAACGTGTAAGCGTTAAAGTGTTAAAAAGTCGATGATATTTAATGTTAATGTAATACTATAACCATAATAATAGAAGTTGGTTGTTGGTATGATGCATAAAAGTGGCGTGTCATGCCTTTTACGACCCTGTTTTTTTTTCTTTAAAGAAGAAGATTCCACAGGAGGATTACTAATCTATGTATATACATGTTTATAATGTAGGTAGTTAGGTTACGACTGACAATTGGCAAAAGAGAAGCAGGGTAAAAGATGAAAGCAAAAGGAAAAAACTGATATGGATCTCTATCGCCTCCCTTTTCTTCTCCTTTTTGGCCATGACGAGACCCAAAAAGTGATAGCGATAAGTATTTTTGCACCCCTGCGCCTTTTTATGTTCACCACTTATCGTTAGCCTTAACTTAATTCACAGTATACGCAGTGGCTGCAGTACTGTATATTTTGTATAGGTTGTAGGTATGTTAGTTATAGGTACGATCTGTTGGCCGAAATCATCAATATCGTCAAATGTAGCCCAAAAACAGGGTGCATGATGCGGAGAGTGAGAACCACAACACATCCCGCAATGTTATGTCATGTTCCATTATTTTTGTTGTTGGGTTAATACAAGTATAAACTATAAACATACCTCATTCTCGAAACTACCAATGTTGAACAATGTAGGGGCAGTATGTATAGACACACAAATATATTCTGCATTTGTAAATATCCGTATGTATGTAGTAATGGGGAAAACGGGTGACAGTGTCCGGATAGTTAACTTGCTGCAGTGGGGACCCACATAGCATTAAAATGTAATCGCATCGACTTTCTTGACCTCTTTTCGATTCAAATGCTAACTCTGACCGCAAAGTGTAATGAAATTTAGTGCCATTCGTGTAATACGCAGTGTAATGTCATTTCGAATGGCACAAGCCTTATTTTACATACAGGATTTTGTCATTTAGCTTAGTTCTTCAAGTTCATTTTTTTGTAATATATATTTAGTTCTATGTACATACTTTGTACATTTAAATTGCACACAGTCAGAAGTCAAATAATGTATTTTGATATGGTTAGATCCCATTAGATAGGTTTTCTCAATAATGGATGAAGTTAAAGACAGCAAAGACAAATTATAGGATCAAAAGTTGGCAAACTGATGGAAAATTTTGGACTTTAAAGCTTGCGACACAACTATAGGTATTATGAGTGCGGTATGAATAAACAGATCCTATTCGTACTTAACATAGGTACTCGTGTTTCATAATATCTATAGTCATGTGGTTGTAGGTTTATTAGGGTAAAACAGATGTTTTGGATTTTTTTGTCAAGCTGTGAAACCCTTTTGATGAAAAATTTCCATCAATTTACACGCAAGATTTGGCAAAAGCCGAACAAAAATTTTAGGTGAAAATTTTGTTATACAAAGAAGGATAAAAATCGATTCGGCTAAACCTCACAATTGTTTACTTTTTGCAATTTTGTACGTATTTTTCATGCCAGACGCTACAGAAATACAGTTGAGTATCTTGGAAGCCAAATTTTAAAGTAGCAATTATATTTTATAACAGCGTGTAAAAAAGGAGATTTAGCTCTTGACTTTACAAGGAGAAACTTGTCTTCAATCATTAAAATTATGCGTGTATTATGTATATTGTAGAATACATGCATGCATGAAGCTAAAATCTATCCGTAGAAAGTAGAATGTGTAGATTCTACACGAATGCGACGAATATTGCATAAATTGGTGGTGAATAAAGAAAGCAGATTGGATTTTTCTCGCTGTTCTATCTTGTCTTGAAGATATTTCTATGGATATGATGTGATAGCAGAGAGAGAGAGAGTGAGAGAGAGAGATAGTCTGAGTAAATTATTAAAACGGCTTGAAAAATACCATTAGAGCACAGTAGGGGTTATTCTAATATTCTAATAACTCCTTGGTTGATTTCATCCTCCTTCATATTTTTACGATTACCATTTCATTATGCCTGCATTAAAGATACAGAAGGAGGGATGTACATGAAACACAGTGTAAGTACACACGAGCGAGAAAAAAAACGCCAGTACTCTACACATTTTCAGTTTAAATTACTGATACTCGTACATGGAGTGACTGTGTACATGTACATGTATGTATACATTTATATTGTATGTATGTGTATCAAAAGGAGTATTAAAAGTCTCGATCCTCGAGCAGATCCAGCTGTACCTTTTTTGTATTATGTAACAAGTATATAATACAAATACAAAAGCTTATGGAAAAGCATGAGACTGCTACTACATAAAATGCTCGCTGTTCATCATGTTCATTTTACTTTTCTCTTTCGAACATCACACTTGAACTGTTAATAATCAATTCAACTTTTGGTGAAGAGGTTTTTTATACGCATACATATGTACATGCAAACAGATACATACAAACTACTGTACTATTTGTTGGACTCGTTCTTTTCTTTCATTATATTATGTGATTATTTTACTTGTACAATATACATGTACAAGCTTCACCGAGAGGATGTTCTGTTAGATGTTAACTATACATTGTACACTGTACACACATTTTAGACCTTCGTTTTCATTGACACAACGAAACATTTGTTAGTTGAGTCTTGAATTACTTTCTATCACCAAAAGCTCCATAATGAGATGATTATTGCGATTATAAAATTCAATCATTTTCAATTATTGTACGTAATACATAATGCATAATGCAGTATTATGTAAACCATATTACCATGTAGTTTTTCTTTGAGCTCGTCATTAAGTTTTCTTACCATCAAAATCCAAATCGATAAAACATAATACTGAATAGTTTCCTTTTGTGCTGTGTATTAACGGCCACACTATTGACACCCTGAACTTGGACACTTAACACCTATATATACGTCGGTGGCAATAATACATGAATATATTATAGTTCGCGTTTTTGCTATCTGACGAGAACGAGATTGATCATTATTTTCTAGTTGGTAAAAGAACAAAGTCGATAAAAAATGAATGTAAATCGTACAGAAATGAAACTGGAACTCTATAAAAATAATGGAATCATGATAGTAATATTCACAATGAACAATATATAATATAGCAACAATAAGGAGTAGAGGACTGTCCCATAAATTTTAAATTACTATCATAATAAAATAATCACCATAGAATTGAAGAGAAGAGAACTTCAACTCCTGCCTTTGAAGATTTGGATTGACATTAAATTGACTGCTTGTATACTTGTATCTTAAGTGTATCAATGTCGATTCGGTTCAATTTTGACGGTCTTCTATTATTGCTACGCCTAACCGTTCTAAACGCTCTTGCACTCTCTTGTCCTCTTGCTCTCTCACAGACTGACCTTTGTATTTTATATGTAGTTCCAACTGTTTCAGTTTGACTAAAATATGCGCAACAAAATAAATAAATTTCTTTTGTTTTCTTGTCTCCTATTTTCACCTACTGACTCTAAAGATATCTCCAGTGTTTTACAATGACAATTATTGACAAGCGTGGAATTCAAAACGCTGAACCTGGGGTGATTCATATGCACATGTGTTGGCAGTTCTAAAAAAGCAAGTCACTAACTAGTAAAGGAATTGTTCTTCATGTGTATAAAGTAACTAGCTGGACTGATGTTCCAAAAAAACGATAGTTAATAACTTGTTGAAATGTCCAAGGTTCATCAATAAATTTTAAGAAATTCCAGTCAAAATGCACAACTCATTCTCTCTTCCTCGCTTTTGAATTTTTCCATTATTTTATGTACTAGTATAATATGTATTACATGCATTCTCGCGGTTAATTTTACACCCCCCAAAATACAATACAGTGCAACGTAGTGTAATGCAATCTAAGGGAAAGGAGAAGGAAAAAGTCTTTCACATTTTCCACACGCAATATATTACAAAGTTATTACATGTCTGTGGTGAGACGGCGGCGTCACATCAACATCAACATGGGCATGGACATAGACATGGGCCATCATTCAATACGTTAGTTCAGCAGAAACTTTATAATTTTGTGGTCACCATCCACCCATACATATGTACATTGTGCATGCATTTTTTATTGCTAAACACAAAACACAACTACAGCTTCATGTCATCCATACACATTACACATATGTATATATGTATGTACAATGCACATGGTAAGCCAATGAGCCAGAGAAAAAAAGAAGAAGAGTCGGCTACATACATACATACATACAGTTTTGTTGTTGTTTTGGAAGGGAGTGAAACTGGAACCGGAAGAAGAAGTGCCGAGAAGATTTAATTTCAATTGAAATTGAAATTGAAGGCTGTGCCTATCCTACACTCAGACGTCAACACCATATAGCCATAAAAAACTTGTATAAAATATGTATATCGGTTCAAACATCTTTTTCCATGTGTATCATAAAATCGTGTATCCCACTTGCGTATGTATCTACTATCTACACTCTACACACACACGGC
Source organism: Sminthurinus bimaculatus (assembly GCA_034698285.1). Classification (NCBI taxonomy): domain Eukaryota; kingdom Metazoa; phylum Arthropoda; class Collembola; order Symphypleona; family Katiannidae; genus Sminthurinus; species Sminthurinus bimaculatus. The sequence goes on along the minus strand of JAQIVE010000769.1, from coordinate 14,908 downwards.
TTCCAGCTTGTAAACAAGCTGCCTATAACATAATATAATACAAAAGTATGACACATATGTACGTCATTAACATACATGCTCCTTTATTGTATAATCGACGGTCTAATTCCTATTCCTGCGATGTATCCCATGTACATTGTACATAATACATGCATCATGTTGAAGAAACCCTTTTGATTTGCCTCTTCATAAGATACACAAGTATAAAATACATATCTATATATTATGCGTATTTGTATGTGTCTGTATATGTGTGTGTAACATCTGCATCAGTCGTATAGTCGTACAGTCTACACACACGGGCAAAATTGAAGAGCGGAGATTGTGATGTCTATCCGCTTCAAAGCCGTACACTCCGTATGCAGGGAATGAAGCTGGGAGCGATACGAGTTTCTGCGTACAGGATGTAGAAACTTTATGTACAAAATGTATGTATGCGTGTATGTGTATTGTGTATGTATGTGCTGGTTCGGTGTGTGCACTTAGTTGCATGCATTACCAAGACATATCCCATTCATGCATGTATGTATCTATGTATTTATATCGTATGGATATTCTCATACTCATGTGTGTACACTGTACATTGTACAGTATACAGTATAAGTGCATGCAGTCTGCTGGTCTGGATATTCCATTCTATTTTTTGTGGGTTTCTTCTACATTCTACCATGTATTCTAGCTACTACCAATCTCTCTCTTTCTTTCTTTCTCCCTCTTTCTCTCTCTCTCTCTCTCTCTGGTTGTATATACATACTCCGCTCCTCAACACATTACACTTTGGTTGGTAGCAGTTTAGAGCAAGAGAAAGAGAGCGAAAGAGGAGAGATGAGAGTGTAGCAGCTGAAAAGACTTACTTTTGTAGTAGAAAATATCATGCAGGCATACATGAACTATGTATGTTTATGCATATACACGTACATAGAGATGTGTGCATGGAAAATGGATATATAGGAAAGAGCCAAGTTCTCAATGCATTATGTGTATGTGTGTGTGTGTGTATGTAGATATGTTGCATGTGGCTCTGCTTCCTATGCACGGTACATGAGTTCTCTTAGTTTTCGCTCCTATACACTGTGTATGAACATTAACGCTTGCGCCAAGGGCTCCAAGTGGTAGAATTTTGGGGGAAATGTTTGGGGAGGGTTTGGTTGCAGGCTAACGTCGGGTTTCCATTTCTTCATTCTTTCCATCGGTTCCCTTGGATCAAGTTCAAACTCCCAAATGCCGTGTCTCGCTGTTTCTCCGCTCGCCGTACAGCTCGTCTTCTCCGTCCCTATATAATAAGTTTGGGAAAATTGGAATAGAAACAGACACAGTCTATTCCATTCGGAAAACAAGGAATCACACAACGTCTCATCACACTGGTGTTTGTGTTTTACCTCTCCTCTTGTAACTTTTCACATGACTCATTAAGAGAAGACAAAGGCCGACAGTAACTTGTAAGTGAGTGTACAATTGGCAAAGACACCGGAGAAATCATTTGAATTCAAGGGTGAATCTACATAATACTAAGATTAATATAAATATTATTATTGTTAAAAATCATAAAGTGCTCCTGCATCCAGCATCTTTAGTGCACACAATAACAATAAAATTTCCATACTAGCCAACAACATCAGCTAATACTCCCACACCACATGTGCTTGTGTCTACTGTACTGTTTACTGTTTATTGTGTATCCATAGTGTTTACGTGAGTGGATGCAAGTGTATGCGTATGTGTGTGTGTGCAATACCTGTTTTTGCATAGGTTTGTATACCGCCAAGTGACTGGATAGCGATAGTGACTGTTTGTGCAAAGCGAGTGCAAGTTGCAGCTGATCAGCATTAACACACGCATTTCTCTTCTTCTGTATTATTATTATATCAGACACGTCTTGTGAATTGTGTACTAGCGACCAACGTGGTTTGTTCGTCCGTACCGTACTTTAATAATAATCAAGTTTAACGTACGCTTTTGTGGTGTTGTCAACACTCTGTTGAAAATTCATTTCATTTGCAAATTTTACACCCATCGACTTTGTTTGTGTGTAAAGTATTGTACATTGTACACTGTGGATTCCAATTAACTACAATTTCAATCAAGCAGTCTTGCACAAAAGGTCAGGACAGTGAAGAAGTAAAGTAATAATTGTACATGCGGATTAGGATTCGCATTTGAGTTTCATTTTCATTCAAATACCCCGACAACATACATACAACATATATACAAGACACGCCGAAATTATCGATTCTGCCTTCGTTTCTTGTTTTCTTGTTGCCACACTTGCTTTTGTCCATGTTCTGGTTCTTGTTCTTGTTCCTGTGCCATTGATAAACTCTGGTTGACAACACACCAACACGACTGGTTAAAGTGAGCCCTGGATTTGTTTCAAATTCAACACCGTGTGACTCACTGACTTGACTGCTTTACTTACTCGGTGTTTAGATCTCCTGTCTGCCTGTCCGTCTGACTGTCTGCCTGTCTGACTTTGTCTCCGTCTCTGTCTCTGTGCAGTGAATGATTTCCGTCGCCTCAGGCCGACGTCTGTTTGTGTGTGTGTGTGAAATCAGAGGACAGTCGCAATCACAATCAGTCAACTCAGCAACGACAAAGACAAGAGTAGAAACGGGAGCAGCAAAAGAAAAAGCAAAAGCAAAAGCAGGGAAACTTTCATGTCAGTGACAGTATATTAAAATACATTGAAATCGCTCTGTCTACAGTTATTTGTCTCTCATCTCTTCATCCCTTCATCTTGAAAGAAATTTCAATTAACTCAAAATCCCAGTTCTCTGTGCCTCTATATGTAATAAGAATTATTATACATGTATATAAATTGTCTGTGTATGTATATTATCACGCGAAAAGTGTGAAAGACTGGCAGATTTCTATTATTACTTTGCTACGAATATTATCACGATGTACTGAATGTTGAAACGGAGTCATCATAATCGTCAACCTGATCGATTCATCAAAGCAGAAAAAGTCCACGTGTTCATGACTTGAGCATCAGTGATCAGCGTCATCAATAAAATTGCATTGCCCACTTAAACTGACGACCATATATATACATACATATACAGTATACAGACTTATATAAATAAATCCTCCTTTGGAATTTGAATTAAATGAACTGGAAATCAATTAAGTATAACAATATTATCTGGAGCTGGAAGCCATCCGCTGAAAAGGCCAAATTCCTCGCATTCTATCACCAGTTCAACTTTCAACTTCTTCACCAAAAGTGTTTCCCTAAACTTGATTCCAATTACCAACGTGTCAGTCATAAATAAGAGAGAAGGGAAAAGAGGGAAAAAATAAATAAGGAGCAAACCTGGAAACTGTATGATATAAGTGTGCCGAAAAAAATTGGAAGATAGAGAGAGAATAAAGGGAATTATTGTTTTGGTGTAACACATAACGAGGAGCTCATGTTCATGTTCACGTTCATGCTCATGTTCAAGTGAAAAAGAGAAAAGATTCGAGTGATATTTCTTTTCTCTAGTTGTTCCTCTCTGCACTCCACTAGTTGTAAATCCGAATCGGTTAATGACGACGAGAAAAGGAAGAAGTCCTCTCGTTCTCGGCAATGTTATTATATTATATGTGTGTGTAGTTATATAGAAAAAGAGGAAGACATCTGCTGTATTGTATCGCATCGTATTGTATCGTATCCTAGTGAGGCAAAGAAGAGCAAACTCACTTGTACATATACATCTGTACACCGTACACAGATAGTACAGTAATGAGACTATTTTGGGACCAGTCCGACGACTACTCCACTCACAGCTTTATAAGAGAGAGACAGACACACAGTGAAGAGTGTTGATCGTTCCAAGTCAGTCACGCAGTGAAATATTTGAGCATCATCATATACAAACAGAAGAGAGACAGGCACAAAAAGAGAGTTTCGAGCCTGGAAAACGACTCAAACTCAAAGATATATTTACTCTGTACATATAATAATATCTAGTTTGGAGTTTTGGAGACACAATCACAAAGACACCAAAAGCGGAAAAGGAGGCTCTGGAAGGAGATAAGACGAAGCTAGACTTTTGTCCCGGCATATCCACTTCTCCAAACTCCAGCTTCCAGTTTTGACGAAGATTTGTATTTATATTTGGGTTCCACACTCTGTATACACAGAGGAAATTCTTCTGCTTTTTATCAATTTAAAATAGTGGAAAATCCAACGAGGTTCAAGATATAACATTTAATTAAAATTGTGACAGTGACAGTGATTTCCACATCAATTCATTAAATTTACCCAGTATAGTGTTCAAATAGTACAGTCAGTTGAAAAGCTTGCCAATTTGTCTGTTTGAAAGGAAGGATAAGCTCGCAAAATATTCGATTGAGATTTGAGTGCTGATAAAAAATGAACCAATTTCCACACAATAATTACACTACATTATTAGTTCACTCCGTCACCTTTGGAGGTTAATTAGCCTGAACGATTCAACGTCTGCAACATTATTTGCTAGGCAGCTAATGACAGTGATTTGTATGTGGAGCAAATATTTTTCTCACTCAATATATATTGCTTGAGATCTGTGCCTATTTTTTATTGTATTGTATATTGATTGGAATCGGTATTGCTTTTGGTTCAGTTGTCAATCGTAGCAAAATACAAGTATGCATGTACATACATACGAATACATGTAAAGTTATTAGGATTTAACATTGTACATTGAGACAAGTTGATTCACCAAGTTGTGAACAAGGGAGCAAACAGCTCTAGTTTTCAATACTATCTGCATTCTACAAATTCTGTATTCAAGGTATTCACTTTTCATCATCTAATGACCCAATCAACAACCATCAGGAGGAGGAATAATAATACGTGAAAAAACCTAAAATAATAATAATAATTACCTGTTGTCTGCTCCTCAAACTTCTTCAAACTTGAGTCAACATTAGCGTCAACATCAGCATCAAAATCAAAAGGAAAAGCAAACACAACTTGTTGTTTTTTCTCCTTGAGTCTTGTTGTCCATCTACTCTTTCAGCTGTTTTTTTCTTGCTTTGCTCATTCTCATTCATTGCTTGTGAGTCCGGCTTCAACTTCAACTCCAACTCAACTGCAAGTGCAAGTCCAACTCTTTGAGTTTCGCTTTATTGGCAAACGCCGACACCATCCCCAACAAGCAAAAGCAAAGCATCAAACTTTGGCTGATAGATTAATCTCCATTTTTTCTCCACATACTTTGTATTCCGTGAACACATCACCATATTATTGCTTTTCAATATCTCGATCCTCGATTTTCAACATCTCAATTGATCAATTCACTTTTTTACATATTGTCCAAGTCACAGACTTGAGATCAAGTGGAGGAATACATACACAGATACATATTTTGTGCAAAAAGAAAGTTGAGCAAAAGTATATCCGTAAGGAATAAAAAATAAAATTCCTCGAACCTAGATAATACATATTATTATATAGATACAAACTCGATATAAATTTGCGATTAGAACGATAGCGGGAAAGTTCTCTCCAGTCAGCTCTCAAGAAGCCGGGATACAAAAGAGCAAGACACAAGTTTCACACCAAAGTTAAAGTAGAATCAAAAGTTGAAAAATACAGATCAAAAAGACCAAGGCGACGACAAAAAGAAGGAGGGAAAAAGTTGAGGGAGATTTTTAGCAAAATATATCTCAACACCAAGAACAAAACTCTCGCTTCCTCTCATCTCAGCTCAGGACAGCTCAGCTCAGCTCCAGATCGAATAAGTTGAATCTACACGTGAAACTGAGGCTGAAATTGAAAAGAAAACTCCCCAAAGGATTTTAGATATTACTATTATTATTATTATATTATATAGAAAAGAAGATAATAATATTAGCGATATTACTACGATCATTATCATTATAAAACTATTATAATAGAAAAGTACGGGGTGAAAAAAACACAAGAAGGTGAGAAATCTGTTTTCATCCTTCTTCTCCAGACTAGTTTTCTGCGTCTTGTTTCTGCTCCAGTTTGCTCCAGCAGCTCAAAAGCTCACACTTTTTCCCCGTTGGAGCGAGAAAAGAAAAAGAAGAAGAACCCAGAGGAAAAACTTCAATCATCAACCACAAGCTAATCAATCATCATCATAGTCATTATTTTGGCTGAGCAAACTTGAAACTTTTTCAAAGCAATTTGCCACTGAGCCCATTAAGATTCTTGATTAGGACAACTGCCACGATCTCCCTCATATCTATATCTATACATTGTATGTGTGTGACACTCACATACACACCAACTCTGGTGGAGAAAAAGAGGCAAGAACTCACATTACATTTCAAATAGTTATACACTCACACACAAGACCGACACCCGTTAGTTGTTGGTTGTGAACTCGAGTCAACATTTATCCATCTACAGAAAAAGAAAAGGAGTGTGTGATACAGAATACAGATATTATGCTGTTTGCTATTTTCATATGGTGAAGAACTCGCCTGTACTGGAGAAAAGCCTGTAGAGACTTTCCATCTCAATTATTCTCCGAATAGACTGTTTTTCACATGTATCTAGTACAATATAGAAGAAATTGTATCGTATCGTACCGTATCGTATCGTAGGATATCACATTATATTGGATGTGAGACTGGCACAATTTCTGAAGCTGGAAATTGCCAAAACGCCACGCCATTATTATTATTATTATCGCCACAAATACATATAAGACACACATATTGTATAGTGCTGGTACATACGTCTATATACATAACATCCATCGAGATACATACTCACAAAGTACGCGAGCCAACATTGAGGGTTCGGATCGAAAACCATTTGCGAGACCCAGAACAACATTTGCTGGGTCTTACTCGGTCAATAATAGTCACATCATACGTCTTTCCTTCCATGTCGGACAATGTGTTTTGGGCTTATGATATAAAGTCCGGAGTCTAGCTCGAGTGCAATTTTTCTTCAGACCGAGTCAAGCTCCAATTCCAGTTCCAGCTCCAGTACAACTCGCTCCAGCCAGAAGCTGAGAATTGGACTCAACTGGCTGGAATTGCATCGCCTCGCTGGATAGCATTCAACAGCAATTCATCAGTCAGGATCAAAATCAAGTACAGAAGTATCAGAGTATAGAGAATATACAGGCTCTGCAAAATAAATGATTGAAAATGTACACAGTGTCTCCATCATAAAGCCTACAAGTTACGTATACATATACACATGTATTGTACAAACATACATTGGGAAGGAAAGTCATGTTCTCCACCACATTCAGCAACAATAAAAACAATTGTGTCAACGATCCGGGAATAATCTATCGTACTTCTGTTTGTACTCATCGATTGCCCGAAACTAAGGAGACGAGACAAATTACACAAGAAGAAAAAACCGCAGAAAACAGTTGATCTTTATTGATCTGGATTGGATTTGGATCGAACCCTACAGTTTCTGTATACATTTGCTGTTGTTGTGCCTAAATCTACAATCTACAATCGTCGTTTTACATTTTACTTTGTGAATTAACTTTGACTTGAACAACTTGAACGAATCGTCTTCAGTAGTTAAACAAGGCAGTGTGTACACATACATAGATTTGTTTGTGAAATAGTGAAGAAAGGATTTTTTACACGAGTGAGTCAAACCTCAAAACTAGTTTCATGTCTCTTATATTATTGGATATAGAATAGACGACATAAAATTGTGCACAATGTCGTGAGAGACAAAGACGAGTGAGTTTGTGGTGCATTTATTATTTTTTTTACATTATTATTTTTTCCTTGTGTTTTTCCGCGTGGACAGACGACTGACGACCAGACAAGAGGTCGGACGTCCTCTGAATATCAATTCAAGTCTACATTTTTTCATTGGGTGTTGACTGTCTCTGCAAAGAGCCGGTGTCCATGGGTAATCTCATGGCGTGGTACTTGGGACTTCTTTTGTTGCTTCTTTTTGTTTTTGAATCCTTTCCTCAAGATGCCTGCGTCCGTCTGCCGGATATATATTGGAATGCCACCAATCCAATGTAAGTACCCTACTTTTCATCATTGTTATCATCATTTACTATGTCTATTCTTAGTTTACAATATTTCGCCGTTCCTTCCATCATTTTGTCGATACTATTTTCATCACAATAATATCATAATATCGAATTGTTCTACATCTGTTTTAGATGAAATCTGTACATTATAAAATACACACGGGTTTTCGGCTAGATCAATATATGTACATGGAAAATCTTTCACAAGCGTGTCAAAACGCCACTTTGCATATTTATTGCAACTTTTTTCGAAACTTTTGTATTGATTTTCAATGCAAAACCCATTACAGTATGAAATATGTTGTATAGTGTGGAAATGTATTTTTTTGCATAAAGTATTATGTATAACGATCAGCAATATAAAATGCACTTGCGTGTACCATTCTTTCCGTAGACAACATGTGTGCAAAATTCAAGTCATTTGATATTGATGGAATCTTTTCACATGCTTTTCTTCCAAATTACGTTGAATTTTTACATTTTTCACCCAGTTAAAACGGCATCTCCTCCATTTTTCCTTGAGGAGTATCGGTAATAATTTTTAAATAGATATAAAACGAGCGATATTATTTACACACACACTCGGTACAAGCTTTTATAACTGAAAGAGTTTCCATGCAAATTGCCGTACTTACTTTGCACCAGCTTTACAGATTAACACAAGGATTGAGAGAAAAGCTATTCGAAAAATTGTATTAATCTTTTCCTTGCAAGTTCTCACCATTTATGCTTTCCTCGTTCTCATCATCAGCATAATATCCTATGGTAATAATCATAATAATGTTCACGTGAAATATGTAAGGTTTAATGCCAAATTTCTTGAGCTACATGCATGTATAACTATAATATGTTCAATGTCTTATGTTTTGGACCATACATAGTTTCCTTGGCTAATATTATAAATAATATTCGTATTCCTGAGACGAAGTGTGCATGTGTGGACCGTTGACATGAAAATTTCTCATCATAATTTATGCTCCGCTCAACAGTTCTTTCTTCTTCCCCCTTTTATCCACATTTCCTCCAGCATCGGCTGTAACTATATTAGTATGTACTAATATATATACGAGATACGTACATTGCCGTACATTGCCTAGCCAAAGAAGCAGAACGAAGAAAAAAAGGAGAAAAGTATGTTATTAATACCAAGTAGAAACAGAAAATCTGCATCGTTTATTGTACAATATTTTTATGTATCACACATTAAGTCTATACTTAAATCATATCAGTCCTTACGACTTACGGCTGATGCATATCAGCAGCAGGAGAGAGAAAGGCTCATTACAATTATTATTATTATAGTCATAAACATAAACATGTATTGGGAACGTTTTGGAATTCAAAACGAAGGTGTAATAACGTGTAATTGACACGAAAATCGTGTTCAGCATCACCATTCACCTCTATAGTCTAAATTCAAATCCGTAGTTATATTACTCATGGCTTGCAGCTATATCCGTATCCAAGTTGCCCTCTCTCTTTCTCTCTCGATCAAAAGAGACAATTACAGTCAAGAGAATTCATCATCATCATGACCATTAATCTATAAAAATTCTTGAATGAGTGAGTGAATGAGCAATACCGATAATAAATATCTGACGAGATACTAATGGCTAATCATGAGATTCGAATGAAGTTTAAAGTTCAGCTGAATGTCGACTTGAGGCTTTCGAGAATAGAGTAACTAAATCGTTTTGGATTTGGATCACATTCGAAATTGAAGACTCTGTTCTACTTTTGCACAAGTACAGTATTAAATTGCATTACATTACAGAATAGTACATACGGTACAACGATGCACTCCTTCATTATTATTATTTATTATCGGAGAACTGTGTCACTATTTACTGAATGACTTATGACTTTTTGCTTCACATTAAATATTAAATTTCACCTCATCGTTGCCACTGCACTTGCGATTATTAGACATTCCACTCGACACCATACGCAATGATACGATATAATGTGATACGAGTTGACGCAATAATTTGCAGAGAGAACCAAAATGCCTACACACGTCCACACTTCATTATCATTATTGGCAAAAAATAGATGTACCTACATTATGCTTCTAGTTTCCTCCTGATTGCCCGTCACCCGTGGAGCATTAAAATATTGGCTTGGAACAAGCATCAGAGTTTCCAAACAGTAATGACTCTGATAATGAATACAATAATTGTCTAGAAAATCCACATAGGTTCCACATGGCAATTTGATACTTAAACTTTTGACAGGGGACCTTCAAGTGAATAAATTGTAAATTCATTATCATTACACATGCAAATTTCTACTGTTTATGCATAATTTCTTTGAGTTGAAAAGAAAAAAGCATCTTGCCTCAATATTTAGTCCCTTTATCAGGAGAATAAAGGCTTCCCGACTGATGACTTGATATTTTTACCCAAATCTTGCATGTGTTAATGCCGACAGACGACCTCTCGGCGTGCCTTGACTTGAGTTTAAAACGAGAGCAGGTTTCCTTACAAAGGGAAAATGAATGTCTTTTGCAAATTCTCCAACTTTAACACTTGTATGTATCGGGATCGACACATACAAGTGTTCAGTTTAGTAGCGATATTGTTCTCCCTGCAGTCTTTCAATCGTAGCACGCACTAACACACAGTATATTGTACAAAGTTAAATATGCACGACGATTTTATTTTTGTACGTGCATGTGCCTATCGCCAATGTGCATATGTGATTTTACTTCTATAGGTTCGGTTTCCCATTTTGAATTGACACGAACAATCAGAGAAAGAAGGGAGCGCAAAATGAAAAGGAATCTGAGCCTCGTACGCATGGTTTGGTTCGACCTAGCCTGGCCGGGTATCGTATCATATCATATCGCCTTGTATATAAATAATAGGCACGCACAAAATTTCAGTTCATAAATCATCAACTTACTACAAGCTACCAGCCGAGGTCACACAAAACACAAACGTACATGCAATACAAGTAGATATGCACAATGTACAATGTACATGCATATCTCATTCAACCCGACAAATATTGTGCATACATGCAGTGCACATTGTACATAACATGTATGTACATTCACATTCACATATGACTGTTCGGCGGCTTGAACCGGAGACTCACATTTTGGCACTTTTAGTGCCAAAGTGGCTAGTGTATCATATTTTTTTCTATATATTATACAGATATATTTTGTATTTGTATTTTTCATATGTATCAAAGTATAATGAGCTCGTGTATTTGGGGTATTAATGTATATAGAAAAAATCCTTTGGCGAGAATCTAGAGTTACAAAGCTGCACACATTATACATTATACCCAAACACACAATATACACAATTGGACCATAAAACTGTATAAGGGGAGAAGAATGAAATATGAACGTATAAATAATGTGTGCACTACACGGTACGGTGTACACCCGTATTCGTATTTTTAGCTATTTGTCGACAATTTTTATTTGGAACCAGAGATGAGATGAATGGGACTTGTAACTTGCGGAAAGGAACCAGAACGAGAACCAGAAACAGAGACAGCAAAAGAGCAAAGGGCTCCAATTTGAGTTTGAGCTCCTGCTAATTGTTATGTAGTGTAATGCTAATGTCAAGATCCAGATTAAGATTAGGGAAATTGACTATTAATATTGGCAGTCAAATAAAATTGGAGCTGAGGAAATTTTATGGGGTATTTTTATATACAGACGATTCCCTTCAACTTCAGTTTATACATACATACAAATTTGACACTGTCTATAGATGCATGTAGTACCGTTACAGTATAATATAAATTGCAAGGCTGATGACAAATCGGAATAAACCAACTCAACACAAAACTACTTCTCGGCACAATGTACATGTAAATAAATGTGTGTAATCCCGAATTTCTTACTTTGTATGTATAATACGTGGATACATGTGTAAATCTAAATGGATTCCCTCTCTTTAGCTTCACAAAAGTGTGTGTAAACAGCTTAACAGGAAATTTGATATGCTACTTTATACAATACTTTATACTCGTACGGTAGACAGAGATTGAGGCTTCCGATTTCTTAAGCATTGACTATTTTGTGTACATACTACGTACATGAAATATATTGAGAAAGGAAACGATTTCTCCCTCTCAAGTCTCAAGCCAGGCAGATTTACAATATGCATGTATGCATGTAATATTTTATGTACAATGTACAATGCATTTCACCATGCATAAAGTACAGATATTATTTAACTAATATTTTGTGCGACATGATATTTGCATTGTGCAATTTTATGTTCCACGTACATTTGCATGAATAGAAGCATCACGAACAAAATACTTGATAAAAATTTTATGTCAAATGAAACGTGTACTACGCACGAGTATGTACAGAGGGAATAAAAAATAAAAGTAGATAGTATACGTCTCTATAGAACGGTGGATTTAGCTTGATTTCTCCTGACTCTTTGACCGAGACGCGTTAATAAGGCGTCAACATACATTTTGACTGTACGCACAATATAGCATAACATAACATAATATAATGTAATAAACCATACAGTATATAGTATGAAAGCAGATGAAAAAAGAGGGAAATCCAGGAGCAGGAGTAGGCAGAAAAGAGTCATCGTCGTAATAACCGCTCGTTTGGCTACGGGTAATAAAATTTGTTGTAGAGCAGCAAGCAAGTAAACAAGCAGCAGACTCCTACATTTCTATATGTTGTATTCGGGGTTCATGTTCATGTCCGTTTTCCTACTCGTAGCTCGTATATTCGTATTCGTATTTGTAATCTTATTCGTACGTCTTCCTCGTTTTATTTACTTGTATGAATTATGCATGCCGTCTGCCTTGTTGTCGTCATCGTTGTCGCTGTCGTTGTGCCTCATGTGACGATACCCTCCTGCTCTTCATATTTTTGCTATCCCACTGCATATTTATGAATAATATACGGAGCAAAGAGAAGAGTGAGAAGAATGAAGAGTATAATGAAAACGGGTTTATATTTTACAGGCTTAAGAGTTTGTACTCTAGTTCAAGAGAACTCTGTCAATTTTTGCGAATTTTTGACAAAATTCATATGCAAGTATACTTATTTTATCCACACATGACATTTGAAACGGGGATTAAATTCAGAGTTCAGAGTCATATATGTAAGTAAGTATGATGCACTTTCTTCAAATTCGATTTCCGACGAGTTGCACATGAAACGCCGTTTTTGTCACATTATTTTCCCATTTGGTGGAGGTTGGGTGGGAATCGAGATGGAAATATGGAAACAGCCTGTGAATTAATCCTCCAGTCAATTACATATATCACATATGAAATATGTATGTATGATGTGCATTTTCCCACCATCAAATTGTGAATTGGAATCGAATCAAGATGAAACGGACTGTTGACTCTTGACCTTTATTGTATTCCTCAAGCCATAAGATAATGCCATTGATAGTTGAAACTCAATAATTCAATATCGCAATTAACACAAGCTTGTTATTAGTCGCATTTTTTTACTGGAGTCGAATTTCCTTAGTATTAATCTAGAAGCTCAAGTTGTCAACCCCAATACACACGGGCAGTTAAGCAAGTATGCAAAAATATTTATATTTTTTATGACATTTGAGTATTAAAGTTAAATCGCAGATATCTGAATTCGAAGGTGAAATTTGAATAATGACATTTAAGACTTTCGCAATCCCAGATAGTCTCCGCAATAAAAGTTTAAAATGCGAAAAGTGGATGGGATAAATGTGAATTTTAATGTGAGCTGATTTTTTATTTTACTCTTTGAAGCGTCTCCCACGCTACACCGTTAAACATGAAACATTAAGGATTAAAGTATAGGACAAACATCTACATAATATTTGCAGATACATTATGCGAGGATAAAGGCCATAAAATGTCATTCATGATGAACAAGCATTTTCTGCAGGAGATTTCAGTGCACTGGGTATGTGTATAGCAATATGTATATTTGCTCTTTAGTTTATGTGTGCGTAAGTGTGTGTACCATCAAGTCGATTCAATAGTATATGATACGAGCAGTTGTCGGTTTTTTGTTGTGGGCGCTGAAACTTTTTTTCTACGTATTCAATTTCTATAGTATATGTAAGGAATACAGGGTTGCTCCCTTGTTATTTGACCAAAAAATTACCTTCTCTTTTATTCGCCATTCACTTATCACAAAACTGTAAAGCAAATTAAACTTACTTCTGTGCACTCTACTTAATCCAATTTATTTGCTGCGTTAAAATTTTGTTTCGTAATTTTTTAAAAGACAATAAAAAATGCATAATAGAATTAACTCAAAGATTAAAAATCAACTTCCGTTTTTTAACAATTCCTACACTTCTGAGTTAAAGAGTGCAGAAATCTTGAACAACGTAAAACACCACCATACTTTTCATTTGTTAAAGGTATAAGCAAGTATTTTAGGCAAGGAAGGAGTGCGGCAGGTCAAATAGTGAAGGAACAACCTGCAAATAGAGTAAGATACATACTTATACATGCAAGGATATATGCATACCTTATACGTGCATACATATCTACAAGGAGGCATTTGGAGAGAGAGACTTTGCACAGTAAAAGACACCATGTTTTCACTAAAGCTCCCATTGATATGATGAGGTTTCATGGTAGGTAGGGGAAAAAGTAGATGGTAGACTACATGGTACAGCACAGACTAAAGTGTGTCTCTATGTGTGTGTTGGCATTCATTTCGCACACAATCGCGAATCGCAAGTGAATTGAAATGGTCGCAGTCTCTCATCTGAAAGCTATAAAAAAGAATTTGGAGGAGACGACGACGACGACGGCGAGGAAGAAGAAGAAGAAGCAGCAGCAGCACAAGCTTCAAGCTTCAGCTAAGGGAATAAAATGGCAAGGCACGGTACGGTATGGTTTGGTTTTCCGAACAGAATGGAATAGCGAGACAGATATATACGGCAAAAAAAACTGTGTGTTCCTCTTTCTCTCTCTCTCTCTCTATC
>JAQIVE010000768.1:0-31876 GCA_034698285.1 Sminthurinus bimaculatus | reverse complement strand
AGTTCCTGAGATGTTTCTCTACAAACCCTGAAAATTTCATCCGGATCGGGTTCAAACGACCTCCACATGCTACTCGTAAAAACTTTGAACTTTTTTTAAGCATTTGATTATTTATTTGTACAAGTTGAAGAGGGAGAACTTTGGAGAAACTTCGAGAGGGGATGGTGAAAATTTTCCCCATACTTTTAGTCTGTGATAAACTTTTACCTTGAATTGACTTGTATCTACCGTAGTTTGACGACAGGAGCAATAAAAAATGACAAACTTTTGATCAATTATTCTATAAAATATTAGAAAAAAGATATTTGTGTCGACATCGTAAAAGCCATTCGCTAAATGTTAAACTGTATCCGTTTGTAATCAAATGCAACTCGACTTTTTATTTGAAGTTTTAGCATGTACATTTAAAGTCTACAGAAATTTGAGTTGTGTACAAACGAGTCAGAAAATGATTACTTTGAGTCTGATATAATTTAATCTAATCTCAGTTTTCTTGTTTAATTGTTTATTGCAGGTAAGCTATACGTTGGATTTTCTTTTGACTTTGCAGCAAGGCGGGGTATCGGTTTGTTTTTAATATTTTTTAACGGGCTTCATCATAATATTAACCAAAGCTTCTTTACTGGAGTTTCCCATGCATCAATGGTGCCTATGTTCACAACTCACAGTCACAGTAAGGAATCTCTTTGTTCAAAATTAAATCAAAAGGAGCCTCTGGTACAAGAATGAATGGGATCGGTCGCATACAAATTGTAAAAACTTATTGTGCAGAATGCATATATATTATGTCACTATGCCTATCCATAGCCAGGACATGTAGACTTGAATCTTAGTTTAATCTCTTGTTATGACTTTGCTTGAATAGAGCCTGCATATCGACACAAGAAGTTTGTTCTTTCAAAAATAGCCCGGGAAACGATAAACGAGTAACTGCTTTTCTTGTAGAACGTCGAGCATCATAAAGACCATTCACCTACTTTATATTTGAGCGTTGCCTGAGCGGTGTGCAGACTTATATGCACCTATTTACGTCTACTTATGTACGTATGTATGTGTAAGCATATATCGATAAAGTATATCATTAACGTATACAAGCATATCAATGTGGAATGTACAGTTTATGCCAATCCTTTTGCCCGTCAATGTAGTAGTAGGGGAAAGGGAATGGCGCACACGTTACACATACATGCATTTCTACACCTAGTTATAAACCGCGAACGAAAAAATGATTATGATTGAATTAAACAAAAATCTGTCTACGAGGCATTGACTTGAGTAGTCAACTCTATGATTGGGTTTGCAGCTCTCGATAGTAATATAGGCATAGTAATAATGGCGACCGACGGATTTGTCCGAAAAAGATAATGATGGGATGATTTGATTTGGATCTCATTGTACCAAACTTGTCCATCCTCGACCTTGCGTTTGTTTCCTCCTTTTTAATTTGCAATTTATTTTGCCGAGCGAGTATTCACCTACACAATGTACATACATACACATTATGTTTCGATTTGATTCGACTAAAGTGGACTAAGCGGATGATGAAAAGGGGGGAAGAGAATGCAAGAAATGTTGCGTTGTGTTGGTTTCCGGGTTGTATGTGCATGGGTGTGGGCAAACAATCGCCATTGGTGGCTCAAGGAAGCGTAAAAGTGATGAGAAAACGATTCTCACGGATGGTGAGCAAAACGGATTGGCGGACGATTGTATCCTCTCCGTCCTTCTACTTCCTCCTTATTCGAATAGTTATTTCTTCTCACTTGACTGACTTTCTTTTCCCTCACTTTGCTTTCTCCGTCACTATCTACCTATTACACTCTCACATGTGCATGTTCAGTTTCTTTTCCGCGTGTTAGCCGCTTAGAGAAACGTCGGAACCAGTCCACGGCCGAGTATCCCTCGTTGCATCTTTCACGTATGTACAAACATACGTATGCTTATGTGTATTGTAGGAAGTACACATACATGGGGTTGTGTCCCCGGGCTTACATGCTTTTATTTGTCCCTGGAAGGGAATTCTCGACGTTCAGCTAGGAAATCTGTCGCTGACTTTTTCTTGTAGTGCAACGAAATAAATAAAAAAGATTCTGTCTCATCTTTTCCTTTGGGTCCTATTCTTTTTTCAGAGACAAGAAACCATTCAGTATTGTTTCGCAGTGTCACAAGCAAACATGTTATTTCCCGCGTTTCGTTTTCCTCATATCATGTCACATTTGTTTCGCGTACACTTCATTACATTTCATCTCATTTGATTTGAATGACCATCCTGACCCGGTCTTATAGCCTGACAAGTACTTGTTCCTTATCCTTGACGCTCTTTCCGTATCTATGCACGATGCACCGTAATCATCTCATCTCATCATAGTGGGTGTAGAAAAAGTATGATCACAAGGAAGCAATTGTTCATGTCCGTGGAGGTGATCGATTATAGATTATGATACACAATTATACCTGCAAATGCGAAGCTCAGTGGATCTTATCGATTTCGTTGACATCCCGCCAACAATTCTGCATACATAGTTTATAAGCCCGAGAGTCTACCAGATTTCAAACATTTTGGTTTTGAAGATTCCGAAAATTCCATTAAAATTTTGATGATACTTTACCATGTAAAAACTTCAAATTTGGTTAATGTCATACTTGAGAAAATTAGATAAGGTTCATGCCAGGTATAGAAGCAGAAAAGTAAAATTTAACTATGAACAATGACTATTGAAAAAAAAGACTGGATGGGATAGGATTACAACGGCACATTAAATCCTGAGTTCAATTGATCGTCTGTTTTGTGACTTGTGTATTGCACAACATCCAGGAACTATAACATACACTGATAATAGTAATAATAATGATGTTACACAAGCCGTGTGTCGACGCAAATTTTTAGAGTTGAAATGAAAAAATCCCTATCGTAGAGTTAAAGTGAAAATTTTGTACTAATGAGGAGTCTCCGTTGGTGGTTGTATTTGCTCCTTGTCTGCATTTAATTAGATTTCAATTCTCTTCCTTCCTTTAGAAATTGTCGTGGAATTTTTATGCAAGCACACTTAATAAAAATATTTTGCGCTGGCCGGAGAATAATGCCTATGAGGAATTGATCATTCCTTTTATTATTATTATTATTCGATGGGGGTTGCGTATTTTTACATGACGTATGCATGTAGGAAAGTGTATCTATGTATGTATTTGGTATTAAGGTCGATGGCTTGTAGCTGATGGAGGATTTTGATTGTGTGCGTACAGTAGTTGAGCATACTCCAAATGGAATGGTCTGTAATTTGTAAGTACAAAAGGGGGATACATACTCAAAATTATTGAGGAGAATTAATCTGGAAGAAAATAATGCTGGTACTTGACTCTCTCTCTCTCTCTTTCTCTCTCTTCTCTTTTTGGTGGGTTTATCCGTCATATATGAAGTGATGGTTGAGCAGTTGGATTTCATTTTCGGATAGAAGCAAGTTGTTGGCGGAGTAAGAGTAGATTGTGTATGTGTATGTATGTATGTGTGTGTGTGTGTGTGTGTGCACGTGAGTTGAGAGAGAAAGCATAGCTATTGTGTGAAATTCAAGGCTCTCGTCTGTTTTTCTCGTCTGTAGTAAACGAATATATAATCCGTTATGGAACAACATACACACGTATATTATGTTCATAGTAGAAAATATAAAATGTCCTCGTATGTGTGTGTTGAAGAGAGGAATGGTTTGGTTTTGAACTGAATGCATCATGATAATGGACGTATAGATGAGACGACTAGACTTATTGGTATGTAGTATGTAGTAGATATATCCATCAGCAGTTTTCATGAGCTGGATGAAACTTACGTACATACTGGAGTGAAGGAAAGCTAGAAGGAAGGAAGGGAACGAGCCAAGGATGAAATGCTATAAAATTCATGGTATATGAGCTCAAGAGCATAATATTCAGTCGGTAATTAATGAGAGATCGATCTTTCCGGCAATCTTTTGTGTGAATGGCTGGTTGGCTTGTCGAGAACTGTAGAGTAGAACGAGAGGGAGAGAGAGAGAGAGAGAGAGAGAGAGAGAGATTTTAAAGAGAAGTGGACGAATTGAAAGAGTTGACGATGTATAACTAATATATAGGAATATACTGTGCTCTGCATCTGTATAACAATCAATATATCCTGTGAGATAAGTACTTTGCCTCCATTTCACTCCCGTTCTTTTCCTTTCTCTTGCTAATTCATGTACGACTTTCTCAGGATGTATACTAATATATGTTTGTGATAGAGGACTTGAACATTTTCAGCTCTGAGGAATGGACACAATTGACAAGACTCTGATGGTGCCTCCCTGAGCTTGCACATTGCACATGTTGTGGTTATCGGCGTCTTTTCCTCTTGGCAATGGCAACGCAAAGGGGTTGACTCACATCAGAATTAGTAAATGAAAAAAGTACTTTGATTTGTTTGTACGGCTACGGCATCATCAGCAAGTTGATTTGCTGCCGTTCCTTTTTTATTCGAATTTCGGTTCTTTGTACTGCACGATATATGTAAATATGCACTGGATATCCCTTATATTGCATTTACAAAAGTTATCAAGATTTTTGAGTATTTTGCCGTTCCTCCTCCTCCTCCTCCTCTGTCATCAGGCAGCAGTGTTTTCACACAGACTTTAACAAAAAGAAGTGATTTAGTTAAAAAAAGCATGCCCTTTCATTTTGAGTTTGAACGATCCATCTAATAACATATGAGAGAAAGTATAGAAAACATGGGGAAGAGTTGAGGGGGAGAAAAGTGAAAGGAAGTAGAGGAGTGGGGTAGAGAAAGAGAGGAGACAGATGAAATGAGGAGAGGAGAATGATTCAGGAAGGAAAATTTTTCCATGAGAATTTAAAAGGATTGCTATCGAATTGATTTTGCTATTGAAGTGAAGGGGATGAGGAGGAGAATAGGATGACTAAACTTGAAGTATAGACAGTCTATCATATTTTGTATAACGATATGTGACCATGTAATACGAATGAAGTACATGCTACAGACTACAGATATGTAGAATCACGCTCGAGAATGGAAATAAAGGCTTGTGCTAGGTCTTGGGTGACTGGGCCTACATATTTTTGTATATACGCCATTTGCTTTAAGTGACTTTGTCTCTTTGAGCCGTTTTAGTAATAATAAGGAAAGTCTCTCTCTCTCTCTCTCTTTCGTCTTGGAATGACAGTCGAGCCACCGACATCGAAATCAATAGCACAAGTAGAGAATTTATGCATCCATTCATCATACAAATGCATAGCAAGTGCAACTATGCCAAGCGGCAGGAGAGAAATCCAACTTGATTGAACGGAAAGAATAATGTCCGCGGAAGGAATTCGTGCATGTTTTCATCGTTGTAATAAAATAAAATATCCTCCCAATTACATAATTGGAATGACGATCTAGTTTTTTAGGATAAAAACAATAAACGTTTAACGAGTAAGTTGGGTGACACTGGTTGTACACTGTAGTTTATATGGTTTGTAGGTTGTATCAGTGTTGGCTGTGTCGTCATCCATTTGTTAGTTTTGTTTGTCTTTTCCTTAGTTCCGAATCGTCTCTGTCTTTGGGCTTCTCCTGTCCCTTTCACATCAAATTAGTGCCAAGGAAATGAGATTGCCTTAATATTTAGGTAGATGAGTTGGCTTGGATGTTCCTTTGTTAGGAAGTCATCTCTCGAGGGTCTAAGGGCTTCAACAGCCTATATATGATGTGTATTGTAATAATGTAGCCCATCATATTTACTTATGTGAGATGAGAGAGATTTGTGGGTGGTCGTTATTTCCAATGCACGTACTATACGAATGCATACCTGTGAGTACACACATTTAGTATAATAATGACAGTATATAATCTGGCACTTGTTCTTCTTCTTCCTCCTTAGTCGCTATTCTTTCTCCTCCTGCTCGCTTTCAATTTCAATGAAAATTGGAGTTGATAGCTCAATTTTTATTTTTATTTGAAATGTACTCCTTTGTGTGCGTCTGGAAATTTTCGTAGCTCAAAATTAAGATTGAATTGAGCAGAAGGAGCGGCTATATGACTGCTCGAGCAGCAGTTAGTCAGCGCTAGTTAAGAGTTTAAATTATAATAATGATGCTAAGTATACCTTGTCTCCCATTTAATAATAGGAGCGGAAAGAAGAGACCGTCCGACCGCTTCTTTTCTTCCCTTTGTATAACAGAACGGCAGTAGCTGAAAAAGGTGGCTCATCTTTCTATCACAGCTTTATATGTAAAGTATATGCTTGGTGTGTGTGTGTGTTTGTGCTTAGGCAGACGAATCCTCTTGAATTCGATTTACAATAATCATGAAAGAAAACGAGGAAGGCAGGAAGAGAGAAGGATAAATTAGAATTCCAAAAATGAAAAAAAAATGCAAGGAAATGGAATAATAAAAAGAAAAGAGACACGACTGATGAGATAAAATGAGTTGAGAAAGGTAAAACTAGCATTTTGAACTCTTTTATTTTTACTATTTATTGGATTTCAAACGCGAGAAAAAAGGTAGAGACCCTAACTCTGGTCCTTCTTTGAAGACAGATGACTAAAGAGATGAACGGAGGGGATAAGCAGACGGAAGATGAGCAATAATGTTGCTGATTGGTTTCTTTCCAAGAAAAGTCACTTTTCCCCTTTCTTCTTGGTAAGCTTCTCCCCTAATAATATTCCGTTGTACGTAACTATTTGGACTCATTTTGTCTTATTCCTTTATTTTCCAATTTCACCCCCAATTCTTGTGTTTCTTGACACGTCCCACTGTGGCTTTATCACAGTTCGTATTATTGGTTTTTATCTATATTGACGTAGACACAGACAACCTCTAAGTGTGCATTTCCAATTTAGAGGTGGAACAAACGATGAGAGGAGAAAGGGCAAACAAGAAGGCGAGAGGGGCCCCTTTTTCTACCTTGAAACGTAACATGTAGGATTTCTTGGTTCTACATTGTGTATGGTATGTTGGTCTCAAAGCCCCTCATAGAAAGAAGTTATAGCAAAGGTGGCGAGATATATTTTTTTGACAAACATTGAGAGGGACAACAGTGGACAGGTAGTAATTGGGCTTTCCCCTTTAGCCAAAGATACATTTTGTTTGTCCATTGTGTTGCAGAGTAGCTAACCACAGTACAAGTAAATAAATAAGCTGACTGACTGCAGACTAAATAGATAGGGACACGTCCGCCTATAATCACTGTTTTATTCTCTCTCTCTCTCTCTCTATCTCTCTCTCTCTCTCTCTCGCTATCTAAGGTATGGAATATTTTTTTTGGCAATTAAGGAGGATCAGAGAGCAAAAGGATGCTTGGAGAATGGGACAAAATGTGTTAAACAAGGAAACTGAATATGATCTTTGAAATGGTTGTATCTATTAGCTTTGTTGTGGGGTCATAATGTGTAGACAGAGAATGGTACAGCATTGTTTGCTTTACAAGTTACAGTTACTTGCTATTTCCTCGAGACAACGTTGAAAACAAGATGAAACAACAGAACTAAAGCCCCTTTTCGACAGTTAAAAGGAAAGTCTTAATGGGATTTCACATGGTATTCAACGTTTATAGGACCAATTATTGATGCTTTACATTTTTGCGTGTTTCCCGATTTAATGTAAACATAAAGCTGTTCATGTGACTCGAGCTATTTGTCTTTTATTTATTGGTTTGATAGTGGTTATCGTGGCGAGGAGTGGAAACATTCCTAGTACCTACTTCATTTGGTATTTTTTGCTGTGAGACGAATATCCAGAGATAATACCAAGTAAAAGTGATTTGTGGGTAATTTTACATACTATGAATGTGTTCCTCAACTTGAAATGAGTACTGTTCATGTTCTATCTACATGCAGAACAAGAGAGAGAGAGAGAGAGAGAATTGTACATTACAAATTATAATAGATTTTCTGTGTGTAGATGAGCAAATGAGTGTGAGGGAGGGACAAAGAAATTACTCAACTGATTACCTTGACGCTTGAGTAGCTCCACTCACTCATGATCACAGCCTGAGTGCTTGTGCTAATCAGACCTCTTGGTCGTGTGTAACCAATCGTCGTCTTAGATGAGATATCCATAGAATTTCATTGCATTCAAATTCAATTTCACATTGCAGAAGAAAAAAGAGTTTAAAAAAAATCAAAATTGGGGACCAATGACTGGAAAGAAATCAGTCGTCCTTTTCTTCTTGTTTTTCTCCTGACTTGTACATGTCTTACCTTATTGATTTTGGTGCGTAAACGTAGAGGGACGAGCAGGCTAAATTTAAGTGTTATAATCTAAGGAATAACGAAATTCTCTCTGAGCATTCTGTGTAGACCACCAAAGTAGATGAGGTTACTGTCACGCGATCGGTTACCAGATAGAAACAGAGTTGAGCAACCAAGGTGGAAAGTACAATAGAAGTAAAGACCAGGATCATTATGAAAAAGGGGAAAAGAATAGTAATAAACAAATAATTGAGATAAATGGTCACTGTGGTGATATTATATTGAAGGAGTACCAACACTGACCAACGGGGCTTCACGATGCTCGTATGTTTGCTGCGATGCTGCAGCTTCGCTCGTTGCTTTGCCACTGTGTGCTAAATGAGCTATTTTTTACATGCTAATTCATGTGCTCAGTCAGCACCTGCTCTTTGTGTTGCAAACTGAAAATGAAGGAAGATAAATGCATGTATGTATGTATACAATATTCTTTGGGGTCTAATTTTGTAATTTGGTTCGGTTTCGTTCTGGCTATGCTCTTTGTCTACTCTTCCCTGGATGAAGATAGTCGGATAACAAGAAATGATCAAGATGGAGACGCTGAAACAAATTTGCAACTCTATGCAAGAAGAAGCGGAAAATGTAGAAAATTAGTATTTACTCCACAGTATACAACATTTACATAAAAATTAAAGCGGAGGTTTTAAACTTTTGTGAGCAATGAACCGAGAAACAAGCAAATGAGCCAAGTCCGCTTTGTTCTTGAATTAGATTTGCTAAAAGCGACCAATTTGAAACAGTATTGCTACAGTACTCTTTATTTGATTATTTTTGCGTCAAGGGAATGCAAAACATATGAATGGCATGAATATGTTTGAAATTGATATTAAAATTTGTAGTAGGTAAGAACTGAAGCTCATGCTGCAGTGTAAATTCCGATGTGTTTGCTAATACGAAGGAAAATTGTGGATATGGCAAAGGAGCGTTGGTGAAGAAAAAGCGTTTCCTTTGATAGCTATGATTTGAGGGTTTTGCTGCGCAAATGATGTTTGATGTCCGCGGGTGAAAGGTTTTAACTTGAAAGGGGGAAAGCTTACACAAAGTTGATGGTGTGGTTGACCCTGCAAGTTGACATGAACTAATTGGATACACGAGGTGCGTCCTTAACTAACAAAGAGAAACGACCAAGTTAATTACTGGTCCAAATGTCCTTTGACGTCCAACAAAGTTGCTTTGATACGATTTTTTTTACTTTGAGCTCCTTTGTGTCTGTATGCGCATTTATTTGTGTTTACCAGGAGAGTCAAGGAGAAAATTGTGGTTGGATGCACATCATGGACACACACGATTTAAATACACATGACTCTCGCCTGGCCCATGATGATCACAAAGCAATCCTCATCAAGGCGGATGTAAACAAATATATGAGAATCCTTTGAAGTGACCAACTCACTCCTTTTGACTCCATCAGTCGTCAGTCTGTCAGTGAGTCGGCAGTGTCTATCTTCACCACGTTGGACAACCTCTCCACGTCATGTACACACTGATGAAAATATGAGCAGCAAATCACCAATCTCATTTGAATTTGATGAAGGCCTGGTTGTTTCATGTCTGCTGGGACCTGTGCTCACATAATATATCGTCTCATACGCATTGTATATCTGTATTTTTTCATTATTCCATGGAAGGCGAGAATTAGTTAATCTCAAGCTTTATATTTGGCATCAAAGTCTTTGCCTCAACGCGGATGGTGATCATGACGTGGGTTTTCACTGGATCATGTCCACGCAACTACAAAGGCTCGGAACGAGCTGCAAGGAAATTTAATATCTACCACGAGGAAAATAGAGAGAGAATCGAAGGGGGGGGGGAGCATGAAAGTTTGCTTCAATACAAAAGAGGAAGTAGTGCGGTGAGTAATTAGTAGTAGTCCATTCTTTTATTATGTTTACCTTGTCTTGTTCGCTCTTAATCATCATATCCATTGTTTCGTCGTTCCCTTTGGTCATTTTTGTCCCTTTTACGACTAAGTGGTGCGGTATTTAATGCAAGCCCTCTACACTCTTTCCTACATCCACTTCAACAACAACAATAACACGTTGCGGATGTCCCCTATTTCGTCTTTCCTCTTTCCCCCTTTTATATCATATTTATTATTAAGCTCCTCATTGACTTGAATCCTTTCTTTCGTTCTCTCTCTCTCTCTCTCCTCATTAGGCATTCATTGTACCAGATGAAGAGCATCTTTAAACCCACTTAAATTGTATGCTTTACGCTAAATTCTTTATTTACTACAGTATGATACTCGTATAGCGGGGAAGGGACAGTTTGACAAGCAGAAAAAAAATGTTTGTTAATAAAATTGTTATGGTTTTGCATTGGCTTAGCCGTAGACCTCATTATTATTGCATTAATCTTAACGCTTAACTTTATGGTTTATGGAATAGGAATAGAATAAAACGTGCACTTTAACGAAGCACAACTATTGTGTACTTTGCTATGTATGAATTGAGTCCTTCTACTGTAGTGTTCCCATTTCCAAATTCTACGAATTCTTACAAAATGCTACGCATAATATTATGTACACATAAGTAAATAACACTAAACAGTGTAGGTTTGGTCGTATCACAAGTTGCTGGCTAGAAATAGGATTTTGTTCTTGCTGGGATTATTGAATTGACTCAATCAGTTATTTGGCTTCGGCAGTCATGAGGATTTGAAGGACAGGAGCGTAGAACATAATTGTTGAGGGCTTAAATGACAATGTTGACATCGTAATTATAATTCGGAAGGGGGGCTAAAAACAGTTTGCCATTGTTTGTGGGAGGAATGAATGCAGTAGAACGTGATATTCAAATGGGTAAGCATTACCTCAACCTTATTATGTATTCAATCGATACACTCGTATGATTAAATATTAAAGCAGATACTTTTTATGCTCTCAGAATGGACAACTAATTCAAAAAGTGTCTCTTTTTGTGTGGAGAGAAAAAGAGATGCTCCCCCTATGTAGTTATTTTTATTTTTGTTGGAATTCAAGTTTTGTAAGTGACTGTTGAGGATAAAACTTACTTGTACAAAGGCTGAGAGGAGACCTCTTTAAGTATTTAGTTGAGTATGGACAGGAATATGTTGTTTCTTAAGCATGGGCTATTATCCATTTCTCCATAGACAGAAAATGAAGATGGGTTATTCATGATTGTCAAAATAATTACAGTGACGCAGAATGATGAACTGAGAACGCCCACCAAATAATGCACTCCTCTCGTCTCGCAACATCACCTGAATTTTGAAGTTTTTCTCGAGAAGGTAAATGATGTTAACTTAGAAGTTAATTTGGTGTGGTCAAGATTACAGACCTTTGGTGTCGTTCGCTCATCCTCGAGTCAACATGAAAGGAGAATGCACATAACAAACATGATTTTTGACTGTCGGGGACCGAACGTTGAAATGTCAAATGGGCCATATCAGTAAGTGACTTGATAAAGACAGGAAAATAATATTCCTATTGGATGTTCACCTCCTTTTTATGTCCAAGGGAGAAAGATCTCAGGAGGTAATACAAAGGAACAAATAGAAAATGTTATTGCTAGACGACTTTTCACTGTATTTATGTGTTTTTTTGTAGGAATGAAAGCTTCGGCGGGTCTTTTTCTTTTCGTTAGTTTTTGTTTGGTGGATGATGCGGTGGTAGTGGTTGGTGGTTTGGAGAAATTAGACTGGGAGGCTTGTTTGTGCAAACGGTTTGAAGGAGTTGATACCGACATCTTCTTCTTCTTCTTCGCCTTCTTGTCTAATTTAATGGGGGAGTGAAGAAACGAGGAACAGTCTGCCTTCAACTGCTGGTTGTGTATATTTATGGATTCGGCATGCATTGGTTGATGTCGGCTTGGATTCTGTAGTTACAATGAACGTTCTACATATGGGTAAATGCATGTTCAAGTTAAGCAGGCAGTAGGGGTGATGGTAGACAATGAGTGTGTGAGTTCAGAACTTGTTGTTTCAGTGTGAGGATGCGTTATGAAGCGATAGCAGTTGAAAGGAAGGAAATGATTGCCGAGCGGCATTCTGTTAAGTAAAAAGATTGCACCTCAAGTATACAACCACCGCCGCCTTGTTCAACTAACTGCTGCCTCCTCCTCGTACATGTTACAATCATCATAATTCCGTGGGTGGCATAAATACACATTCATACTCATTCATTACTCTTCTCCTCACTCTTCACATGATTACTGCTCCCGTTCTACACATTTTACTTTCTGTGTACAAACAACTGATACGTAACATTTACATGCCTATACACTGTTATTCTCTAATTTTTTATCATCTTCTGCATGTCCATTTAGTTAGAAAATAATCACCCTTCCAACTTGAAGATAGTATAATTAATAAAAATTATGTCGTACAAATCAATTTGTCGAACTTGAATTGAAGGTAACATTTCTTTAATTCTTTTTACGTACAAAGTGCCAAAAATAATATAATGTGTGCAAGTAAAAGAACTTAACAGTTCTTTCTGGTTTGTCTAAAACTTTGTTCTAAAGAAGGCCGTTTTACACGTGAAATCAGAGCTAAAGAATCAAAATGAAATAAGTAGACAGATGACGGGCATATACATACTCGTATTTTTGTCAGGATTGTTTGCGGCTCAGTAAAAATGTTCAGTTTCTTTCTTTCCTTGTATTTTTCACGAGAATCAAATATTTTGGGCCAGTTGCCAACAAAAAATACTTGGCGGATGGATTTCGTATGAGTTTTCGATGTACCTACTTTGTTGCCTGCCTCAAAGAAAAAAAAACTACAAGCTGATTTTAAACTGCAGTCCATTGTTAAATATCGGTTTGTTGTGGGGCTTTGTTTGGTTTACGTCTTGTTGAGTTGATGTATTGTCGCACTCTATCTCACCTCCTTTACAGACGCAATGCATACAACGGTTTCACGAGGAATCAGAAAATTTGAGAAAATGAGGATTCTTTGGTGTTTTGGAGATCTCCGAATTGTAATTTTTCCCCATGTAAAGCACACATATTTTTCTGGATATTTGTAAATCATGATGTGGTTTAGTATACCTCATTGTATTGAAGGTGCTTCTTCTTTATATTGCCGTATGGACCTGGTCTGGCAAATGTGAGAAGGTACGTTTATAAAATAGGATAATAGATCGGCTCTAATTTTGTTCAAGTTTTTTCGATTTCTTGTGGCGTTTATTCATAAATGTGGTATTCTGAGGTTTAATATGAAATGATTGTTGGATGCTGACTGATGCACCAATGTGTGTATAATAGGACCAGAAATCGCTTTTCAAAGCCAGGATGGAATAGGAAAAAGGAAAAACTGATGGAAAACGGACTGACGAAATAGGTACAATGGGGAGCAGTGCAATGATACACTATTAATACGTAAAATGAGAAGAGTAAGTAGCAGGCCTGTTTTGTAATCTGTACGAATGTTATCCGTCCATACTTGTGTTTGTAAGCATGTCTACAAGTCCATGACAATGAGGGTGGGAAAAGATCTTTGTACTCCGCTTACCCTTTGTGATCTCCTTTCATACAAATTCCTTTTTACACTAGTATAAATGTTCATAATAATAAGAAGAAGAATTCTGTAACAACTATGAAGAAAATACATGTCCGTGTGTGTATGTGTGTGAGGTGAGTTTGGGACGGGATCGGGACTCCCGATCAAGGTTGCAAGTCGGGACGGGACGGAACTGAGATTTTGCGGAACGGGACGGGACGGAATTCGGATTTTGTCCAATGTAAAACCCAAAAACCTA
Organism: Sminthurinus bimaculatus; assembly: GCA_034698285.1. Taxonomy (NCBI): domain Eukaryota; kingdom Metazoa; phylum Arthropoda; class Collembola; order Symphypleona; family Katiannidae; genus Sminthurinus; species Sminthurinus bimaculatus. The sequence continues at coordinate 17,913 of JAQIVE010000768.1, read as the reverse complement.
AAATTTTAGCCTTCGTTTTCTTTTGAGTGAATAAAAGGGGCTGTAAGCTGTATTTTTACCTTTTTTTCTCAAATATATTTTTGAGAAAAGGAAAACGAGGGGATTTTTGGGGTAGCGAGGTTCGGGACGGGACGACGGTCAGAAAAAATTTCGGGACGGGACGGGGCGGACAAAGGAAAGTTGGAGTTCGGAACGGGACGGACAAAGGAAAGTTGGAGTTCGGGACGGGATGAAATGAGGAACGCTCGGACTCGGGACGGGACGGAATCGAAAATGCCGTCCCGAACTCATCTCTAGTATGTGTGTGTGTGAGAGAGAGAGAGAGAGAGAGAGAGATAGGGACATGGATGTATAATATATAATACATTAGCTTGTTATGTTATAGGCAATGCATAAAAAATTAATAGCCATATCTTGGAGTTGATTTCATGGATATGTGTGTACATAAATATACGTGGAGTTGAGTTGGATGGGATTGCAGGTAAAATAAATTACCGGTAGTCAGGGACTTACTTATTCAATTACATGGTATTGTTCTCAATAGCCGCACCTACGTTACACACACAAACCAAACATATATATATATATATATACATATATACAGATATATTACACGCAGGCACAAGCTTTCTTTCTATGAAGCTTTAGCTTCTTTTTTTCTATGTAGAGCCGCCTTGTTTGTTTGCATTAGTCAGTTGATTCTTTCTCCGTTTCTGAGTTGTTCATGGAAATCGTTCTGCCCAATATCCACTAGCCGCCTTCTACAGCCGTGTTATACACCTACTGCTCTATGAAAGAATGAAGAATGATTTCTATGGTGAGTTCTCAGGTTAAAATATTGAGGATGCTATAGTTTCAGATTATATAATTACTTTCCACTTGTATAGAACAGTTCCATAGCTACTAGGAGGAAATATTGTAAATTAATTTTGCTTATTCCACTGTCAACACCGCCGTTATGCAGTCTTTCCCGTCACTGCTCATGAAAAAGATTGTTTGGGAGCGTAAAGTATACTGAATTGAATTTGCATGACAGGGGTCATATTTACGTTGACTGGTACGTGATTGTATGTATGACTTTGTATGTACGTAGCGTAAATGCATTGGAAATTTATTATAGGGTTCTTAATAATTATAATTACTTGTATTATGCACCTCACTATGTGTTGGATTTAAACTGAAAGGCTCCTTTTATTTTCTGTAATATTTTCCTGGTTTTGAAAGTGGTTCCATCAATTTCTCTAGTTTACTTTGAGTTCCGCAGTTGAATTTTTGGGTAAATAGCGGAAAGCGTGAGTTTATAACTGTGCATAAGTCGTCGATATGCTCAACTAATGATGTAATTATTTTTGCCCCCTTTTAATGTAATTTTATTGGACACACAATCATGAATTGTAATTTTATATAGAAGATAGTATAGTAAACATTATTGTGACCGGTCCAGTCACTATTGCTATGAATAGTATTCATTTTTTATTGTGTATTACGAATTTTGTTTTTCATTTTTCTTCCGTCAGTCTTTGAATTGTAGTGTAGGTTTGATTGGACGAGCAAAGCTGGGACAGGAAAAAAAAATCAAAACGGTAATAATAATATAAAACTACCTGGTGAAATGCCAAAAGAGGAGAAAGAAGAAAGCATAACAGAGAATTAGAAGCAAATGAGGAAAGGTTGGAAACCACTGAAGTTTCTCATTGTCATCGTCGTCGCTTGTGTCTGGTCTGTGAATTGTACCGTTGCTGAGTTTTTGACAGTTTACCTTGTGATGCCACGCAACCATATTTATTCTATTTAACTCTCACCTCTGTCTCCACTCTTGCCTCCTCCAATGCAGGTATTATTAATGATGATGATGATTGCCATGTATAATGCTTCTGCCCTTACTGTCAGTCCCTTTGTTTGGTTTGTTTTCGCCCGTGAGCATTCATTTGTTCGCCCATCTGACTGTCTCCCGCACTCTTGAACGTTGGTCTATTATCTGCTTAGCCTTGCAAAATCACGAGACATGCATAATGATACATGTATAATAATAATGTATAATATATAATTTTGTACAGCTCCATAAATACGTGAGACACTTGTACATTGTACATACATACATGTCTTGTTATTTATTCTTAATGGGGAATTTAATAAAAGCCGGAAAATGCAGCCATGGAAGTCATTTGTACATAATATCACAGTGGAGAGGCTTTCCCCTGCTTCACGTTTTTGCTCCAATGAGTTTCTCTTCACGCTTCTTTTCTCATTTGAGTGTCTTTGATTTAAGTGAAGGGTGGTCGACGACTGCACTCATAATCATCAGCGTCAGTATATAAAAAATGAAGGCAAGTATGGAATTTTATATACGAATAAGATAAGATTAGGGTAAAAATATTTGGCTACGCAAATCTCAACTCGACTATTGTAGTAATAATTCATTATCATGATTCATGATACGTAATAATATATATGTGCTAATGCCACATTGTTTTTTTCTTTCTAGTGTTCTAAATAACTATTTTTCAGAACATTTTACCGTGTTTAGCTCGTCGTTGTAAATTTATGTGAAGTGTACACGTCCTTATTTTTGGCGGATGCGTTTTTCCTCGCCGTCATGTGAACTTAAGGCAATGGAAGTGAGTAAATTTCTTCTGAGTTTAATTCAATTGTATAGATTGGACGTACAGGTGTACTTTTGGTTTTGCTTTCACATTTCTCTTATACATTGAGTATTTACATTAACGAAAGAAACGGAGTGACTGAATATGAAGCTTGAAGCCACAGAGACTTGAAGCTGCTGGGGAAATTGAAAATTTGCCACAAGTAATTTACAGTTTTTTCCTTCCACATGCAGAACGCCCTCAATAATGACCAAAGGGAAAAGAATAATATTTTTTTTGTTCGTTTGGATGGAGCCATTTGTTTGTGTTTTTTGGCACTTGATTGTTGCGGTTGCGGTTTTGCTTGACTGACTCAGCTGAGTGTTGAGAACTTTTATTGACGTTGGTTTAGTCCTCGTCGCTGGCTGGCAACTTTGAACGCTTGTACGAGAAGTTGGCGTAGCTCAATCATCATCCCACAACAATCATCATAGTTACTTCTTTGCGTGTGGCCTTTTTTCATCTTGTAACACGGATGTTATCCAATTCTCTTTTGTGTCCTCATGCACAAACACACAAATACATACATATGTATACACAGTTTTCCACCACAGTATTTCGTGTCGTCTATTGTTTGAATATTAAAACAGTAAAAAAATCTTCAGCGTTAGAAGATTCAAATAATAAGATTAGAAGTTGTGTTTAATCACACCGTGATTCAAAGTACGAAAAGCTCTTTCGGCAAAAACATTTATTATGAGTGGATTCAGTCGGAATAATGACTCTAATCATTATAGACGTCGGCAGTAGTTTCCACTTGTCATTGAATAATCAGATTCTTGCACTCATACTGGACAAATTATAAATAGTTAACTATGTAACATTTGACATTTTAAAGCAGGCACAAGTACGCTGCCTGGTGTAAGAAGCGCGCTCAAATGTACATATTTTATATATTTAGATCGCGTACTAGCAACAGTAGTAATAAAAATAAACAGTGAGGGTTCGTACATAGATACAGGCCTCCGTAACAGGAATCAGAATAACCTGATCATTTTTTTCAGTATTGAAGACTGAAGGGAGGTAAGTAAGATTCAGAAGACGTTAATGGGGATGAGGCGGAGTGAGGAGGAGAATATTAATGAGAATAATTAGTAATTAATCATGTGTATGAAGGCTCGTCCTCGATTACTCACTCCCGTGACTTGTTGTTTACTGCAATAACTGCAGTGGTTGGTGGTGACCGATCCAACCTTTGTCTCATAATCTCCGAGTCGTGTGTAATGGCAATAGGATGGTGTGATATTTTGACCAGGGCACAGATAGAACCAAACATGTGAGCTATGTGTTTTCTCACACTTACTAAATGAGCCTCACTCTTCCCCAATCCAGGATCTTTCCCTACTTGGAAACTCACGATGCCAGTTAAATAGTTTCATAGTTTCCCTAGTGATGATTACCATGCATTCGTATAGTACCTATTTCAATATCATCATCAATGAGGTGGTCCGTGTCCACACATTTATTTGCTCCAACATTATAATTATTATGTGAGTCTGGATTATGGATGGGGATAATAATAAAATCGAGTAAATTTTCATGGAGTACCCTGTATGTAAAGTAACCATCATTCTATGAAAATCCATTAGATAGTATTCGCCAATTAATCATCCAAGCTCACATATACTATGTAGACTTTTTTAATTGCTTTCTTTTACTTTATTTCACCTGTCCAGGTATTCAATCCCTTTCCAAATCTTCAAGCTTACATATTTGGAAGCGTTCAAATGGCAAAGAGATCATCTCGTTTTCTCGTGAAAATCACTATACATAATAGGGGAACATTGAGGAGAGTTTAATTTTTGAATCGACAAAATGTTACTTACACTATCGCTGAATCTTGTCGGTTTTGAACCGTCAATTCATCTTTTCAATTACCCTTGTTGTTGGTTACCGGTTTTTACACAAAATGTAGCGAATTCTTTGGGGGAAGAAATCCGGCTATATAAGAAAGGGAACAAAATAATTTCCGTTCTTTTTTCTGTATATCCACCTCTCTATTTCTTGAAATTGTATAAAGATGAAGGATAGGTAGTCATAATAGAAATAAAAGGAATAACTTGAATCTAGTTCCTAATATAATATGGACTGGAATGTGTAAACACTTTTAGCTGTTCCTCTCCCTTTGCTTCGATTATAGTTGTTGCTCTCGAATGTATTTTAAATGGAGGATGCTTGAGGCCATGACACGAGAGCTTAAATCTAAAATTTATGTGCCAGAGGTCAATTGTATGACATTTTCTTCGGAGCTTAATTACATCTACGAGTGGGAAGAGATGAGCATTGTTTGTATCCTGATGTAGATGCAAAGATATATGCATGCATTAGAGAATCGAGGAGAAAAAACAACTGCCACGCCAACCAACAAACCTTACCTAAACTTGTGATATAAGTGAATACTGGATACTGGAGTATGCAACGCACCTAAAGGGGGAAGACAATTGCCATGAAGTTTCCATGCATTGTGTACAATATTGTTATCACACACTTTTCTTGCACGTATCCACATGTATACACATTATGTTATACATGCCTTTAAAAGTTTGCCACAAGGTTCAACTTTTGTGCGTAACATATCTATGATCGATCCTCTTCCTCCTATATTTTTATTATTACTATTTATGTTTATGTTTGTATATTCAAAACGGAGAATAGGGAGAGAGAGAGAGAGAGCGAGAGAGGGGTACAGACAGACAGAAATAGAAAATGGGACTTGAAGCTGGAGTGAGAGCATTTGAATTTGAGAGTTGCAGTGAACCATAACCAAAGTGTTAATATTGGATAATGATAGGGGCAAGGCTTACCTTTCTTACACCTGGATGCTTTCCTACCTACTTCACCCCTTGTTTTTCACTCCCTATATCTACCACCACATCAACAAGAATATTCTTTGTCCATCCTTTTATCCCCCCCCCTGCTTACATGCATGTATGTATTTATGTACTATACTTATTCTACACTATTCTATTCTTTTTCTTAGTCTAATACCTCCTCTACTCCTTGTTAGCAGCATCTTTATATTACTAAAGAGAGAGAGAGTCAACTTAGACAAAGACTCAGAGTCAATATTGTAGTTTTTTATACCCCCCCCCCCCTCAAAGAAATCTCTCATGTTATGATTGTGATGTAGTTAGGACTGGGTAACGCGAACAAGGAGAGGTGAGGCAGCAGCAGCAGAGAGGCTCGTTGATACATCTAAAACTAGATGCGTAATGCATATGTAGATAAAAATCACCTGTGGAAATAATAAGTAGTAAATAAATGGAGTTGGAGTGATGTTGGAGAGGCTTTAAAAAGGGTACAAAAGATATAAAATGAAGGCCTGTGTGTGCACACATTAGCAGCCAGTCAGGGGTGTAATAAAGAGAAATAGTTCTCGCACTTGTCTACAATTATTATTATGATTATTATTATGAAATGAAAAAAAGAATCTCCCAGTTTTGCTGTCGTCCATGTGTACTTATTAAATTCTACTTCGAGACAAATAAGTTGAATAAGTTGATGCTATGAGCCATAGAAACAGAGAGAGAGAGAGAGAGAGAGAGAGATGGAGGGGGTGGGCGAGTGGGGACGAGAAATTCTATGGCAATCAAAGTACACTTCAAATGAACTTTGATATGACTGACAAGATACAGACCGAGACAGGGCACTTAAACCCTATTTTGGTAATGTAATGGCTAACAAAATGCACTTTTTACCATTCCTGCTTCAATTTACTCTGTGAATGAGCGAATGAGAGCGAGAGATAGAGACGGGGAGAGAGAGAGAGAGAGAGAGAGAGAGAGAGAGAGAGAGAGAAAGAGAAGGAAAGGGAGGAGGAAGTGGGAGAAATGGAAGGGTATCATCGCATTATTTCCAAAATTCTCATGCACAAAAAATTTGAAATTCTGCTGACTGAGGGCGAGAAGAACTAAAGAGAGAGAAAGAAGAGAGAAGCGGGTAGGGAAAAATACACACCTGCTCTTAAATAGAGCACGACTCACAAATGGCAACTTTGAAATCATGCAATCGATTTCCATACATAATCACATTACTTATATTATATTCTCGTTATTTTTATTATTAACTAGAGACATTGCCAGTTATTGAACTTGTTTGTTCGTGTTATGTATGAAAGCAAAAGCAACTCTTACAACTCTTGTTAGTTCCTCTTTCACCACCTTTTAATGGGTTTTTCGTGGTCAGTAGGAACATATGGGATTTTGACTGGAATGCCATTGATAACATTGTTTTCTATGGGCAAATGCTCACTAAATACCTGCTGAAGTTCGTCTGCACGTGTAAGTTCCTCCAAATATTCTCCTCATCTGGGTTTATTTTTTAATTTGTTTGATTTTCTATTTTCGAGATAACTCAATTTGTCAAGTTTGAGTTTTGATCCAAGTTAAAAATGAAACTGAAAGAGGAGTGTAAAAGCTTAAAAGTAAATGTGTGCATCCATCTCATTCTTCATCAGTTTGATATACACATATCAACTCGAAATAAATTGGAGGCAATTTTCGGAGACATTACACATTGAGGAGAAGTTCAAGTAACATACATAATTGCATTCATAAAAACGTATACAATTTGATGTTTGTAATTTAAACTACTTTTCATATTTATGTGACTTGCTGACAACGCTCCAACTGTATGCAATGCATGCCAGGTGATGGACTTGTAGTTGTTTTTTGGAGCGAGTTGTCTCATAGAAGCATCGTCATTGGGTTGAGTGTGTGTAAGTGGGACAGAAGGAATAAACGAGACGGAGTGATGACAGAGAGGAAAAGAATCCGAGGGGAAAAAGAAAGCGTCAGGCTGCCACGAGAACTTATCTCATCGCTCTTCTTTCTTTCCACTTGCTGATGATTTAAGTACCCCGACAATCTTGTGTTCTTATTTCCATGGAAAAGAAATAAGTAGAGGAGGAGGAGGAGGAGGAGGAGGGAGAAGGAAATATTCCCAGGTAAAGTTTCCTCCGTATTATATTTACATATGGCCCAAAGAGACTGTTGTAGACGATGAATATGGGGATGATGAGTAGAAATTACATAGTGTCAATTCTCTTCTAGCAGTTTCTTTTGGGATGAGTTTAGTGAAAGCGAATCAGTTGGAATCTAATAGACATGGTGATGGGATGAGGATGTAATGCCTGAAATTGAAACAAGAACCATCGAGTTATTCACTTTTGCTGTGGATGGCTGCTGTCGCCTTGACTCTCTTGGGCTTTTTCTCGTTCCTCAGCATGGCTTGCTTGCTCCAAGACAGACAAATGTGCTCATGTGTGACTCTTGGTCCTAATAGAAGCGCATCTTCTATTCATCATCATAAGACTCGGTTTATTGTGTGTGTACCGTCTATGCACATCACATTTTGTCACCGAACATGTCTCTTTTCTCTCAGAGGGAGTCGTATGCATCTTGGAATTTCTAATATACATACATACAATGAATAAGTTAGTGGAGATCCGAGTATTTCTCCTTCTCCTGTCTCTCCCTCACTCCTCATTTTGTTCATTCTCATTTTCCCAACTCTTTTGTAGCGAATAAGACGGAGAAGACAAAGATGAGGAAGCTTAAAGATTTTAAATTGCTTTCCTCCCTCTTTCACGTTTGAAATGGATCACTTTTTCTACAATGGATATGACTCAGGATCAGTCAGTCAGAAAGAAAGAGTTTGTATCATCACCCCTTCTTGTCGTCAACCTGAGCTATTCCCTTCCCATCACATTCCTTCCCTTAACAACATTTTGAGGACAAAGGTCTCGATCAGTAAATTCTCTCAAACAGTTCATTCTCATCGTCAGTCCCGGGAATTTTTATCAATATTTACCGCACATCTTTTAATTCAGTCTGCATATAGGAGTTTTCGTTCCCTAATATTAATTTCGTTCCATAATATTGTAAAAAAAATCATGATGACAATTACACGATTTTCCAAAAGTGTGGAATTTGTCGTCAAATGAAGAAGGAGCATCTTGGAGGAGTTTATAACTATTCATAATGTTGCGTATAATGGAGGAAAATGAAGTGAAGAGGAGATGCTGCTGCTCTACTCCCATTGGACTCCTTCTCTGCACAGTAGATTGAGAAATGCCTTCTGTTTTTGTGCCCTCGTATTTGTATAGATAGTAGAAAACTGACTGACTGTTGCCTGCTCGCATTAAAAGTTCAATAATGTTGTGCGAGAATTCCATCTAATCCGACAGCCGTGAAGATACAATTGTCAGCGGGTGTCGAGGACTCTGAATCACTTTTCCCTCCTCTTGTTTGAGTTTCAAAGAAAATTCTTTTCCTTTTCTAAGGGAGTTCACCCTGCGTACCCATCAGTTTCTTCCTTTTCATTTATTTACAATGTAAACCTCCATCCTTTTATACCTCTACCCCTCTCTACCCCTCTCTCTCTCTCTCTCTCTCTCTCTCTCTCTATGATTATTCTCTCTGAGCACATCGGTGAGGAGGAGAGCATATAGCTTGTGAATAAAAAGAAACAAAATTTTCTTGGCTGCCAGGTTTCCTCTTTTGAATTTTTTATCAGAAGAAAACTTAGATATTTGCACAGTCTTTTGTCTCTCATATGCTCGTATTACGATCTGCAAAAACTAAGACTCGTATTTTAATGCATAGAGGCTCTGAACAGGTTTTGCCAAAACGTAGATTTTGTTGGCGCATTGTTGAAACCATGTACATATACACAGTATACGTTTTGACTGATATACATGACAGTACATAATAGGGACCAGTACCGCGTCTTAAATCAGTTGATTATCGTCTACTCAATGCAGCAACATAAGAAATAAAGGTGGAAAAGGATATACGTTTGGGAAAGAAAATAAAAATTAGGCGAGCGATTTGTGATCCAATGAATGTGAAACAATGGAACGTGATGTAGAAAGGTGGGAAATGAGAAAAGCATTTTGCATGAGATAGGTTCCTGTCCAATTTGGGGATAATTGAAATCCGTTGAAATTGAAGTTTTATGGATATGAATGTTCAATTTCAACAAGATTTGTTAGTGTTCCATCATTCTGAGCTCCTTAAGTCTCGTCGAATACAGTATTGTTGATAAAATCAAAATGTTGTTGATGAAGTTCAGGTTAGAGCGTAGAAGATGTGTACATATAGTTATTGGTTAACAGAATGGAATAGATTATCATGGAGAAAAATATATTTGAGGAGGAGAATTGCATAGTGAGAAGGTTAAGCTTACCCGAGTTGTTTGGGAGGACATTGCGTGCTACCAGAAAGGTACTTATGGTGTGCAAAATATGAGTCCGTATTCACAATATTATCTAATCATATCTGTTAAATATACACATAGATACCTCTGGATATCGTTGCCCGGAAAGGGAATGCTGGGAGTTGTGGTAGTATAGACCCGGATAGGAGCTGGGACCTACTTTCTTGGGATTTCCTTGGCAACTTTGTATAGGTTTGATGGTAATATTCTGCCGGTTGGTTCTCTGGATATACAAGAATAGGAATGAGAGGATGACGCCCTCATCTTCCTTGGACGTTGGTTCCCCCATCTTTATGACTCTCCCTCCGGCTGAGATTTCTTCCTTGAATTTGGCACCATCTCATCTCATTCTTGGTCTTCCCCTCTCTCGCCTCGACGCAATCCTCGTTCCTTCTGTGGTCCACATCAAGGGATTAACAACAAGAAGAGAGAGAGAGAGGGGGGGGGGTAGAGAGGGAAAGAAAGAAAATGAGGCTTGTTTGTTCTGGAATCGTGGAGCTCTCTCCTTCATCCTCACCATCCGCCTGCGTATCTGTGTGTACACATAAAACATGTCATAAAATAGTCAGCGTCTATACTGTGGGTGGATTCCATCTATATGTGTATGTATGTTATGTGCTTGGACGTTATAGTCTGGCTCGGACTATCACTCACAATATTATACTGTGCTGAGAGAACGGGCGCATAATAATAATGAACAACATGCACATGGAGCAAGTTCCATAGAAAAGGATAACAAGTAGTTGCATGGAATGGATTCGAAGGACGTGGCACTGCAACTCACCACATCCAGAGCGTCAAAACACATGCATGCAGATACATACAAAGGTGTATGCATGTACATGTATATACTTAAAGCTCATCCATATTATTCTTCTCAACTTAAAAATGTTAGTACAGTGTATTTTCATCTGTACTCTTGTTCGTCTCGTCTTATGCTATACGTATGGGATTCATTTAGAAGTATCATGCCGAGAAAACAATGAGCCTGGCCTTGAAGCCAGAGACGCGCTCAAGATGAACACACTTGAACAGCTCTCTCTCTCTCTCTCTCTCTCACTCCCAATCTTTCTGTTTCTCTGTTCCTCACTCTTTGTGCTCGCTTTCTGGTTTGTTCTCTGTCCCTTACCATTCCCTGTTCCATCACCAGAAAATACGCTTCCAATTCTTTTCTTCTTTTTCTTCATGCGTGTTCACCAACGAGTGTAAAAAGTAAAGGAACTCTGGACGTCTTTTTTCTCTCTTCCAGGTATAAAATAACAATACATAATGATAAGACTGAAGTTGCATCGCCGCTTTAAATAGCAACGACTCGTGAAATATACGTAAGCTTGTACGATTCTAATGACTTTGTCCACTTTTAAAATTTAGTTTTGTTAATTTGAAAATAGCAGAATATAGAATATAATTTATTAATCGCTAGTTACAAATCGTTGTACGGTTGTTAATTGCTGGAGATGGTTGAAAGGGAAGGATTATTCATTCCATGTGAGATTTATTGTTTCTGTCACTGCGCCATGAAACTATGTGCAATGTATGCTCAATGTTCGTAGAAGGCAAGATCATCGAGAGCAAGGCATCGAAAGAATGAACAAACTGAGAATGAGATAGTATGGGGAGAACAATTGAGCAGATGAAATAGTTTACTTTGTTTGCTTCATTCAGAAATCATCACGTTGACTGACTTCCGTTTCTTTTCTTGCTCAGTCTTTATCAAGTTAGTGAAGAGTTTTGTTGTGAGTGTTTGTGCGGCTCCGTTCATTCATTCATTCGTTCATTCAGTATGGTCACATGGAGATGATTTACCTAGAGTTAACTTGCTTGCTAGTGAGCATTCTCACTATCCCCTACTTATTAAAGAAGCATAACATATGTAAGAGTAACATGTGTAATGAGGAGAAGGATGGTGATGAATTGAAATAGGATGGACTATTATGTAGGTATGTACATGCATACACATACACACACGCAAACATACATGTGTATCATCATATTGTGATACAGGAGTTCATTCCCTTCATCATCTGTTTGAATAGTCGTCAGGCTCGTCAGAGGGGCAGTTGAATGCATAACTATTTCAATTATGTATGTATGTGTATCGTCATGGCATCGTCATAGGATCACTCTTGACTGACTATTTGGAGTTGTAGTGGGTACAAAGCATCTTGTGAGTCGTCAGTGGAGGTTTCTGCTGGAATCAGCTCATTCAATTCATTTCAGACTTTTGATAAAAGGTCTGTGTAAAGCAATGGTCCAATTAAAACAGTGGCAATGGGATCCCTACGGGGGGATCCATTCCATCCACCTCCATCTTACTCTCTCTTTCTCTTTCTTCATCAACATCTTTCCTTCTTCTTCTCCCTTCCTTTCTTTTCCTTCTCCATGTCTTATAACATCAAGTCCCATGGCATTTTCTATATTAACGTGGAACGGTGAGGATGGGGATTTAGTTGAAAGACTCTAAATACGCTTTTGCTACATAATCGTCATTTTGACCGAGTCATCCTCATCTTATTGTACTGTCGATTTCCAAGTCGAGGGCCACGACCAAGACGAACAACAACGACAAATCTGAATGCACAGCCATTTCGTGATCAAACTATTTTACTCTACGTTATCTCAATTTTTTTTAAATCTTCCCCCGTAGTCACCAACCAGCTCTCCTCACACACTGAATCATCATTCTTAACTATTTATAGTGTCAAATGTGGAGAAAAAGATTCTCGTAACTGAAATCTTGGGCAAGGCTATTATACATGTTTTCTATTTTTCCGCTATCCCTTTCACAATTATTTTCTTTAGTGATAAAATCATGATTTGTTATGATTGGTTTTGTAATTTGAAGCATTTTTCTATCACAATTAATAATAATCAAGTTTGCACGATTTCATATGGAACCTTAGAAATTAAATTGGCCGCAATTGAGGTCATCATAGTCATGGATCCATTGAATTCGGACTTCATTAACACTTTTAACAGCGTAAATTTGTTCGAAAAGAGGAATTATTAAATTTTAGGTCTCGTATAGTTGTGTGTACACTTTGTCCATTGTTTTCCTATCTGCTGTATTAAATACAACGTATTTAACACACAATACATGCCTACTTATGTCATATGTATTGTGTGTGTGTGCGCGTATCAAGCGTAACACACAAGTTTATAGCTAGTCAATATTTCTAACAATATTCATAGCTAGGGACGGAAGATACATAGATTTCTGCAGTGTAATAGATTAATCCATACAGAGAAAAGGGTAAAAAGTAAGACCAAGTCAGAATGAAGAATTCAGAATGAATTATGAGCAGACAATTCGCGACATGTAATAAATATTTGAGCAGGTTCGTTAAGGTTTGAGAGGTGAAAAATTTTGTTCTGGATAAGGACGGAAAGAATGATTAGACTAGAGAGATAAAGGGAGGCAAGGAATATTATGTAAAACACTGTATACTCTATATATCTATAAATATGAAGAGTGTATTAGAAGATGGAGTAAAGAAAAGGAAGAAAGGCGAAGAGATAGGTAGAGTTCTTCCTTTTCTTTCTTCATCTCCTTAGCAGAGAGATTGAGGGAAGGGAGGGATATACCCAAATGTATGCGAGTCTTGTTGCAAGTATGTAATATTATGTGAGAGGGGGTGTGTAGTATAACAGCAGTTGGAGGATTAGTTGAATATATGCGCAGGTAAAGGATTCCAAAGAAATGATGATGCTCCTGGCATTCTATTAAACATGAGAATAGAAGGAGATCCTCGACTACGATGAATTTTTTCCTCATCATTCATCTTTTTACACTCTGCGTGTTTCGGACAATGTATTATATGTGATATCCCAATCAAGATTTATTGTACCGAATACTTTTCTTCTTCAACATCTCCAACAACATCACAAAAGAGCAGAGGGATTTTTTTACATGATATGATGGGATGATGCACATACGCCTTTGATATGATTCGACTACAGCGCATTTCTTTGCACACGATATATAAAAGTTGTCCAGGTAGTTAGTTGTTCGATCCTTGTTTTGGGGCTTTTGATTAGAAGCTTCTTCCACGACACGGTTCTCTTTCGCTCTCTGTGATTTTAAAAAGAGGGCGAGCGAAGAAAAATAACTCAAGGCAAATTAAGTGTTGACTAAGTTGCAATAGAGCTGCCTTTCTTTCTCTCTGCTCTGCCTGCCCGTCTGTCTGTCTGTTCTAAGTGCACTAACCAACGAGGTTTGCTTACATAGTTACCTATTTTTCACAGTCCTCGTTTCTTTCTTATTTCTCTTTTCTCTTGTCGGGGGCAAAATTGCTAATAGCTACTTATGTATGTAATTATCTTTTCCAGTTTTTTGATGGAATAATTTACAACTAAGTAAATACGTTGAAGAAAAGCTACAGAATTATGGATTGGAATTGAGCTTGAGGAACTAGGAAAAACAGCGTAGAAAAACTCTGAGAGTGCACATCCAGTCTAAGTAACTGCATCTTTAACTAGATAAACAATTTCAATTCGAATTATCTACAGAAAATGTTTTTTTCAGCAAGAAACAAGTACAAAATAATTGAGACTTGTGATGAAATAAGATTTTGAGATGGCAAGGAGACAAGAAGAGATAGAGAGAGAGAGAGAGAGAGAGACTGGATGTAACATAAATTGAATGTAAAATCTTAGTAAAAATAATAATCTCTCGAATTCAATTACTTGGAAAATTGACTTTCGCCCCTTTTTGGGATGAGGGAGAGAGAGGGAGAGGGTAAAGTATTTTGTTCATTGACTATTATGGGGTAGACAGAAGATAGTAGTTCTTATGTTCCCGGCATGTAGTTGGGACTTTGCAAACTGTCTGCAGAAATTAAGCTTGATGAAGGAGAGTTGTTAGGACTAGAGTTCCTTCACTGGAGATTGTTTTTCCATTTTGTCTTGACGGGATGCGAGCGAGAGCCGGTTGAGAAATCATAAGCCGTGATGTACGCTCTGAGAGAATTTGGGAAGGATGTGACGGTCAAGAGAGAAAGATTCTCTGAAGTGTAATAATTGTGTCGACACGAGATAATTTTCAATTACAATATTACACCTGACTTTTCACCTGATCATCATCACACCATCATCTCATCTTTTCCTTGATTTTCCTCCGCTCACTCCCTTCTTTCCAGCCCTTCTTTCACTGGTTTGCTGACTTGGAACCTCGAGCTTGAGGAACAAAGTCAGAAGCCATAATTGAGTAGAGCATTTTACTAGCGAAGAGAATAGAATTGGTAATTGGTCATCATCATATAAAGTCATGGTGAATATGACGGCATATGAGGCACAAGTGACTAGTCAATTGGCAGACACGGCCTAGGTATCCACAGTCTCCTCCATCACCTTTTCCTCAATGAAATGCGAAAAAAATGGCTGATGTAATGAGGAATTACAAGAGATAGCTTGCATGATCCATGTTGCACGGTACACATGGTGCATTTTGATATAGGGAATTTCCACATTGTATAATTTTCAGCCCGATTCAAAATAATAAAAGCTGGCTGCAAGCCTCAGATAATTATAACGGTGAAAACACTCGGACTGATGCACCTTGTCTTGACTCTTGACTATAATCAACCAAAAATATAGTCAAGTGAAGGTACTTCAAGTCAGGGCGACTTATTGTTAATTTCATTTTATTGCGGCTACTTCTCTTGTCCTTTAGCCATCAACAAATGTCGTCTTCATCGTCGTCGCTATATAATTTTGTTCAGTCTATACAAGAGATGTGATTGTCTGTCCGTGCATTCCAGTCTGTGGTTATACATACATATTATCATTACTACTAGTATTGTAGATGAAAAATGCCAAATGTGCGCTGGAAATATCGCTGGAACGGACTGGAGAATGCATATTATTCAACTGTGAAGTGGATGATGAGTGATGAGAAATGCTGACTTGGTTTTGTGAGACTCAAGTGCAAGGAGAAGAAGAATATTATTTATATTGTGTCTATTTTGATATGTACATCAGGTTCGTTTATATATGTCTGCACGCACGTCCATGACTCGAAAACACGACTTTGCTCACATTCAATTGAAAACTAAAGAAATTTAGTCGACGTCATTATGAGTCTTTGAAATTCTAATGGATGGAAAGGGAGGACTGCCAGTAAGATTCCCCATGCACACATCTCTCCTCTCCATACTCTCGATTTAGTCCGTCTTTTGAAAGGACAAAAAGTGTGGGAGAAATCCTACTTTATTGTGTAATATTGTTGAACAACTAAATTCCCCTTACTTTTAACTTAAGAGCTCCCCTGATATGTTTTTATATTGGTACAGTTGTTAGTGTTAGTCCTTTCCGGGAGTTCATTTTATTGCCGGGATTTTCGATATTTCACACCCAACATGACAAGCCTACTGGCCTTCCATTGAATTAAAACATTGAAAATAAGAAGCCGTAACTTGAATGACTTTTTTTGGATGAAAAATTTATGTAAAGAGTTCAGACAATTGGAACAGGGGACTTGGGCAGCCGAAAACGTTAAGATGCCGTTGGAAAATTTCTTGAACCATGAATCTGCTGAAAGCAATTAAAGATTTCTGACGAAATTTTAGGGACTTTGCATACGAGGTGGATGAAAAAGATCAAGTTTTTCAATATACGTCACTCGTCATAGTACAAACATTCATAAATGTTACGTACTTTCGCTCTTTTTTTTTAATCGAGTGAAATTGAAAAACCAAGAAGTTTGAGTTCGGCAGTATGAGTTCTGATTACAATCCAACTCTAATGAAATTAGGAAGAAGACTTGGTAATAGAACAGTAATTGACATTAAGTGGAGAAATGATGTAAACACAGTGCGATTGCAGTATATAGTCCATTTTTGATCATATTGTAAAATATTTCCCAGACGTGGTATGGATCGGCATCGAAAATGCATAATGCTGTAAATCAGCCTTATTGATCTCTCTTTGTGTTGATATGAGAGGAAAGGAAGGGCTGTGTTAAGCGTTTCAACTCGAAGCCCGTCTCTGATCGTACAAAGGGAATAAAAATGCAAAGGGAAGGCCAAAAAACGAGAACTGAACTCATTAGCTAATGCC
This sequence comes from Sminthurinus bimaculatus, assembly GCA_034698285.1. Taxonomy (NCBI): domain Eukaryota; kingdom Metazoa; phylum Arthropoda; class Collembola; order Symphypleona; family Katiannidae; genus Sminthurinus; species Sminthurinus bimaculatus. Next base: position 997 of record JAQIVE010000768.1, on the reverse strand, counting down.
AACAAGATCGGGACAAAACAATTACAGTTCAGCCATGGACTGGAAACAACAAAGGGAGTGAGACAGAAGAAGAGAGAGAGAGAGAGAGAGAGATGCTGCACGCATGTTCATTTTGAGTTACCATCTCAAGTAAAGTATGTACATATGGGCACGTACAAGGCCATTCAAAGCTATCAAGAAGTTAAGCTTTAAAATTCATGCCTCTACGTACGAAGTTAAGGAGCTCCGAATCTTCTTTCTTCCCCTTCATCCTTTTCTTCATCTTTGTATGATGATGAGGGAGAAGACAAGGGAAAAAACTAACAAGTTAAAGACGAAAGGCAAAAACTCGAGCTGTTTTAGCAAGGATAAAAAATCAAGATCACGATGCTGGGCTTATTCAAAACTCTTGTCTGTATATACATAGAGTTTTTTTTATTTTTCTTTCCATCTCTCTCTCTCTCTTTCCCTTTATTCTTGATCATTGTAGTGGCTGGAAAAAACTTAATCACATAATAGTTGTTATAATCATACAAGTAAGCACGCCCGTCCAAAGACGGACCGAAAATAGTAGAAAAACTCATATTTAAATCCGAAAAAATAAAGCCACGATTCATATCATATTTGCATAGATCAGGGTTTACAGAAGGGCCATGTATCACCTGCAGAGGCGTGGAATTCATGGGCCACTTGAAGACTATTTCCGTACATATAGCCCTTGTAAAAGACCCTTAGAAAAAAATTCTACCAAAAAATCTCAAAGGATTTTTACACAATTTTAGTCGAAAATCCTCCCAAATTTGACCAAATTTTGAATGGATTTTCAGGATTTGTCACGGAATCAAAATCTCATCATTGCCAATATTATCAAATCTTGTGGCAATTTCATGAGATTAGACAAAACTTTATTTAAAGGGAATCCTGCTATAGCCCTAGATATTACGACCTTGTGACAGACCCTGCTATACCCATCTTTATTTAGACCTTGTGAGAGACCCTGCCCGGGTCCCTATTTATT
>JAQIVE010000767.1:0-31888 GCA_034698285.1 Sminthurinus bimaculatus | reverse complement strand
CCGTCAACTAACCCAAGAGTTACCAAAATGTGTAGATTTTGGCCGAATTGATGGTAACTATAATAGGTTGGGTATAACTAATCATTGAATATTTTATAATAGTGATACAAGTAATGGTAATATAATGTGTAAGTAGTAAGTATTAGGCATAGGTATATATAGCCAGTTGATTGATTGCTAATATAAATAATACGTGTTTACGGGCGTACAAAAGTTTATTCTAGCATAGTATGAATAAATGATACAGCAAAATTATTAGCAAATCAGGGGGAAATTCACATTTATATAGGAAACCAATTAGTACGTCAATAGCAAATATAGGGTTGTTTTAAGTGACACTTGTGTTTTATAATATCTACGTTTTTTTGTTTCAAAAAACAAATATTGTATAGTATGTATATGTTATAATATTATCTTGCTTAACATCAATGACATTAAATAGTAATAGCAAAAATTATTCTTATTCAACACACATTAAGTATAATAATATTATATGGAACACTGTCAAATAGTGGTGGTGTTGAGAAATTGATGTCCTTTATTTTTACATATTTTTTCGGATACGCAGCCCAGTTTTCAATTTGAACTTGAAAGGAAAGAAATTACTTAGGTTCCAACAGTGTGTGTGGTACTTCAATTCTTGTTTTCATACAGACAGTATAGCTTGCCGAATATGGAATATGTCCGGTCTGAATATATTATAGTGGAATTTTTTTTGTTACATTATCTTTTTTTTTTCGTCGATATTAACATTTTTTACTTATTTGTTGAATAATAATATTTGTAGATCATTTGTTTGCAACGACAAGCTCTCGAAGTTTGTCTGCGTTTGCTCCCGAGAACTCAGCCACCTATTACAGCAACAGAATCAAACGTTTTTAACACAAAAGTATAAAAACAAAGAGGTAAATAATTGTTTGGTGCTTTGCACATGATTTACCTTCTCCGTTTTTTTGAAGAACATAAATGTAGGCATGCAGGAAATGCCATATTGGGACGCAACCTCTTCACAGTCATCAACATCGACTTTAAGGAAAATCACATCAGTAAATTGGCCGGCCATTTCTTCTAATTTAGGGGAGATTATCTTGCAAGGACCGCACCATGTCGCATAAAAATCGACCACGACCAATTTTGATCCCGCTTCCTTCAGTTGATTATCAAAATCATCCTAGAAAAAAACAAATTAAACTCGTATTAGCAATCACATGTATAACATGATGTTACTGCAAATTTGATGCATTTTATCACACATTTTATGCTTGATAATAATTAGTGTTCACCGTTTAACTTTGTAATTGAGATAAAATTAATCCAAAACTCTTCAAAAATCAGTCTGAAAACTTTTATATCAGTAATGAAAGATTCAGCAGTTATACATACCGGGTGACCTGTATAGAACTGATGCTTTTCAATGTTTTTTACATGCAAAAGCGTCAGTTCTATACAGGTCACCCGGTATGTACACATCCATCCAAGACCAAAATAAAAAATCATACGCTTTCTTCGATTTCCGAAAAATTTTGATTGTTTTCATTCCTAGGGCTCATTGTACTAATAATGTCAATAGTAAATAGATCTACAAATTGCAAAACGATATTTAACAAAACTAACAATAACAAGGTTGTTGAAAAGGCACTGTAGCCCTCGAAACATTCATATTACCTACATGTATGATTATACTCCATCTTTAGCATTTTTCCTCTTTTTGAAAACTTTCTCCATGCTAATAGATGGCAAAAATAGCAAAAAACCAGCGGAAGCATGTTAAAAAACGGGGGGTATATACTCGTACCTCGTACATACATATTTAAGTAGCTCATATATTTTTAATCTAGGTATGCAAGTCCAAAATCCACCGTAATCATACATAACCTACACAGTTTGAAGGGCGTAGCATACATAACTTGTTCATGTACATATACATGCATCATGACGGGCAGTGATACTGGAAATAGTAAGCAGTAAGCGTTAACTAGGAAAAGTATTCGTTTAAAAGGTCCACATATTATATTCACATAGTATGATACACACACACACACACACTGACGTTAAACTTAACCCTTTATGCTAACAAACTATACATGTGTATATTTCAACTAGCAAAAACTTCGATAATATATATGCAAATAAAGAAAGAAACGCCAGAAGACACATTCATCGTGAATTCATGCCTTGTCATATTACTAATAAAATACACACACGTGATTCATGTATACTTCTTATTGCATATAAATATAGCATACATGCTTACATCATTTTACGTGGATGTATTCAGTCTCCCTTGTGCCTTATGTACAGCTTATACATATTATTATACAAAGTATAAATAATAATAATACATAGTCTGCTCGTCTCTAATGCCATATGTGCACATTATAGCCAGACAAAATGTGATGAGATAATCGTCGTCGCCGTCACTGAAGGAACAACCGGCAACAGTTGGAATATGGATTGATTGTTCATGCGCGTGTAAAACGTACTTAACTGAGAAAAAAAGTCTTTTACAATTTTTAACATAAGTGTTCTATAGAATTAATCCTGGTTTCTAGTTTCTGCATTTAATATAGCTCCCACTGTTTTTGCTCTTGGTAGTTCAGACATGCATTATGTATAATATATTTTCAATACTACATACTATGTATTCATAACTAAACTCAAGATGAAAATGACTATTATAAAAAAAGCGGGGTATATTTTGTCCATGCATAATGTATAACATCATATACTTGTGCCTATCGTTTGTATTGCTAAGGCAAATGGCTGCTGATAGATTGGATACGTGCCTGGATACGTGTGTGGCTTCATGGATGCATGCTACTATAATAATATCACAAAAGTGTTACATTTCCTCTTTTGTAGTGAAATGAATGGGCTTTTAAGTATATAAACGGAGTATCAAAAGTAAATAATACATGTGCCTATACTCATTTTAAGTTATAGTGTTCGAAAAGTTACGATAATCATAATAATATGTACTTTCCAAAGAGCTACAACCAATTACTTGTTATGACATGGCAAACTGTGCTTCAGAGTAAAAGCTTGCACATTGCACATGTATATGCAGAGACCCAAGCCTCATCAGCCCTTACAGCCACTTAAAGGCCTAAGTGCAGGAAGCAACCATGAGAGATTTTCGAATGTCTACCAGTTGAACCAAATTTTATGCTTAAATTCTGTGTAAGGCTACATCAGAAGTACTGGTAATTATTTTACCATGAAGTAATGATAGCAATTCTCAATAACAAAAAGTACTAATGATACTTACTTTAGAAATTCCCTTAATTAGAATGACTAGAGCTCTAGTTAGTTCTCTAAAACTAACAATACATAATATACATAGTACATAACTTTGCAGCTATCTACACACGCTTTATTTTATATAATGTATAATGAAGGTCGGCCAGAATTACTTGCATGGTCAAAAGGAAACAAAAACTGATTACCGACATCCAATAATAGACACTAACGAAGTTATCAATAGCATTTCAAAACTTTTGCAAGCTTTGCAAAGCCTCATCTTGCAATAAATCACCATACAAGGCTTTACTTTGCACGTCGTATACCATTTGGCTAAACTATGATGTGGTTTGGAGTTGTAACTTAAAAGTAAACCTACATATAAAATAAAGTACTTACATATATAAAAAGTACAGCAATAGAAAAATTTTATCATCTCTACACCTTGCACTTGAACCCCTTAAGGACTTTCTCCCTAAGACTTTGCAAAAAAATAGTGTTGAAGCACCGTACCATCCAACAACCAAGTGACTGCGACCATTTTTATAGAAAATACATAATAAATACAACTTTCTGAGCACCAAGATACAAGATACATGATGTAAGTGAACTGTACTTTGTATTTTGCAGTTTTATTGTACGATATGCAACAACAACAAACTTTCTCCAACTCCTATTTCCTAAGAAGCGTGTGAGTCTATGCTTTTGTACATGTACACACATATTTTAACGAGAACGCGGGTATAACTGTTTACGGATAATAACTAGTTTGCTTGTCTATATATAATATTTTTAATAGGTTTTTAGTTCATATGGGTTTTGTTGTATAATGTAAAATGTTTATATTATACAGGAGAAGGTCGGCGGGCATTTCAGTACTTTTACCGTCTGTAGTCTGTATCGTGTCGTATATTATGGTGAATGAACCACCAACATCGTCATCAGTCATATTTATCGATTTAGTATTATGTACTATTACTATATACCACCACGACAAAGAGAAAACGAGAGGTCCAAAAATTCTGGTCGTTAAACACACGCAAACACACGAGAAGAAAGAGGACCTAGCTAAAATAAACATGCAAAGTGATCGACAAATCGAAATTTTATAACAAACTATACATGGACGATGATGAAAAAGAAGAAGAAAGGGAGAGAAAGACAGGCTGACTGATGGATAGACCAGTCATAATATAATCATCCAATGTGTATCGTGTTGTTTTACGAAAACAATCATTATATAGTATCCAGTAATTCCAGTCTATATAAATAGGTATACATTTTATTCTGTACAATATGATCTACTTGTTGTCTACAAACCAACCTCCAAGTACAATAATGGCATATAAGGACGATCAAGCATCAAGAGACTATAGTATATTGTATAATATACTATATTATATTGAAAAGCGTATGCCATACAACTACATAAAATTAGATAATGCTATACAGAGGAATTAATTTTCCCTTCCTTCATGGACTTTTGACCACATTAAATGAAATTTGAAAATCAAGTAGTTTCTACCGTCTTTTAACTTGTGTAGAGAAAGTAACAAATAAACAATTTCACCACACGTTATTTTGTTGTTCGATTTTTTTGTGTTTTTGCTTTTCTCGTATACCTGGTATATAAAAACTTTTTCCATGCTTGTGGCAGAAATCAATGGTTAATAATATGGAGAAAGAAATTTCATTATTATAAATGTACTATGTACATGCTACTAAAGGTTTGAAAATTTCTATACAAACAATATTGCTGAGCTATACATATGAGCAAGTATTAATATTATTACATCAATTATGATTATTGCCTATTATTTGTATAATAATGATCATCTTGCTCGGCACGTGTGCTTATTACGAATACTTCGAATAATGTACAAAATATCCTTCCTTTTTGGTTTGCCATAATATATTATTGTGCCTTGTTGCATGTACCTATATCTACTAAATAGGTGCGGTTTGTCACATACATATAGCAATCTCTGACATGATCATAATGTTTTCCCTTTGGCTTTTTTCATTTTTTTCACTATAATAATATACGGAAATACCGAAAAGATGAAAACCAGACACATATCCATAAACTCGAGGAAATATTACACACAACACAAAAAATTGTCTGTAAGTAAAATAATGCAATATAAGACACAAAATTATTTATGCTGCATACACAAATACATATCAAATACATAGATCATAAATAATATGTGTGCTTATATACTACGTTTACTACTTAATCAACACTTAAAGAACTATAATATTAATTAGACCTTGAACTACTAATTATATAATAAATCGATCAACAGTTTTTCCAAAATACGTATAACAAAAAGAAAAAGTAAATGATCTTCCCTCCATTTCTCTAACTACATACATACTAACAATACAATAGTGTATTCCTTTGTTGTTTTCTACTGGCCTACTGTGTTGCTACTGCCTACTGCATGACTATACGACTTTTGTGAACAAATACGTGTCAAAAACATATTATTGTGTTGACGTCAAAAAGCCAAATTAAAAATTAACTACCCTTTGAATCAATTAACTTCAATAATATATTAATTTACCTTATCACGGATGGTATGAATAAGAGACATATCTCCGGCCTGATTCTTGTCAACTTTTCCAGGAGGTTTAAAATAACCAGAGAACCGGTGCTGAGTGTTATCCGACTTCTTCTTTCTCGCCTTTCGACTTCGACACTTTCGGCAGCAAATGATTGCAATGTTTAGAATGAACTGGGTACAGGGATATTTAGTAGGTGTGTGTGTATACTTAATATATTGGAGCAGCTTGCTTGTGTGTGTAAGTAGAGGGAACTTTAGTTGGGTTGCTGATGATGAGAGAGCAGAACCTGAAGATGACACATGGATACATATTTATATTAAACTATAGCATTTACTACATCATATTATTATGTATTTACTATTAGTCTTATATTATGGTATATAAAGTATATTATATAAATACTACTATATCTAGACCCCATACTTATGTGCAATAAGTAATATATATTGACATGCACGTACATACTAAGTATGTATGTAGTAGTATGCATGACATAATAAGTATGTACTAAAATGACAAAGCAAAAACCAATAAAACCGCAATATAAGTATAATATACTTTTCTGCCATTATTGTAAGGAGCTCCCTTCAATGAATTATCATAAATAGTAAGCAATAAAATATGAAATGGAAATGATTAAAAGTTGAGTCAGACGTGTTAAAATAACCATGAAAAATTTAACTTACCATTTAAAATTTAAATAGCAAGACCGATGATGAGAATACAGAATGCAGCGACGAATGACTCCAATGATGCGATTTTTTTGTTTTTTAAAAATTCCAATCCAATTTTGGCTCGGGTATTCAAGTACTTTCTGCAATCGCAATTTTTTTTTAAGAAATTTTTTTGTCAAAAATGGTACACACACTTAGCAGTAAGAGAGTTAAATGTACTTAAATTAGCTTGAGTTTTGAGCTGTTTCGTGTTATGAAGCCTAAAATCCATTTGTCATTACCTTAAAGTGCAGTCTTACAATTTGTGGATTGTAAACTGTAAGCTATTGAATAAGGCATAAATACTGTGTGTAATCAAAAGTAAGTACAGGTATTTTACATCTACCATTTATGCATGTAGTGTTTTATAAATTACTTACTTATATAAAGCTTAATTCTAATTAAATGTATTCATTTATTTTTTACAATTTCAGTCAAACTAAAAAGTGACTTGTGATTGTCAAGCAATTGGTATTTACAAGCTGTGACAACAAACCTCTATGGAATAGGGAAAAGATCAAATCTTCTTTGAAATATCCCTGTGATTCAGAAAATGTTCTGTCAGACTTTGAAATAACTCCAAATAATCACATCCCGATGAAAACACTCAATTTTTTAATGTTTAAAGTTTTAATGTACTATAAGTCGTCGTGTGTACATATTTTATAGTTTTTTGTATTTAAAGTTAAAAACTTGACCAAAATTTTGTATCAATTCATTTTGAAAACTCTGGTCATACTATTTTTAAGTAAGTTTTACTAAAGTTTTACGTAAATTGGAAGATTTAATTTAGCCTGTAAACGAGCTACAAAAGCCCTCAAAGTTACTTAAACTCGGAATAGTTATCGCAATTTACGACTCGTCCTTAAAACTTGAAACAATACTTAACGCGAATATGTAATGGAATTATCACATCACATAATATATTATAACAACATATAAATACCACTATAAAAAACTTTTATTTTTTGTGAAAACAGCGCCTATAATATTTATAAATGCCAGTGTGATTTTTTTTACTTTGACTGTAAATTATATTTTATAAACAGTTATATAAATAATACAAAAGCATAATAAACATAACAAAATATGGCCTTTCAACATCAGTCAGGAACACCTATGGAATGTCTTTCAGTAAGTTGAATATTTCGTGCATGATAAAGATTATTTTAGCACATGTATGATGTAGATATGTATTTTATGTATTGTGTATGGTGTATATAAAATAAATCTCAAATGTCTATTATGTTACATGAGTTTATGAGTTCTGGGTTAATTTATAGTTGTTGATTGGTTCAACAGATTCCTATTACTCTCCATAAAGAGTTGACAGTCGATATTGAGGGAAGAGAAGTCATGAAATGTGGATTTAAGATTGGAGGTATAATACGTGCATTTTCTTAAGTATTTACTTTTTACTTTAATAGTTATTCAGAAGTTCTTATACATGTATTGTATTTCAGATTTTTGACATTTCTTACTCATCTGTATATGATGCGTTTCTGAATAAATTGTATTGAAACATGTAAATGGTAAATAGATACGTAATGATGCTATGTTTATGAATAGGTGGTATTGATCAAGACTATAATTTGTCACCGCATGGATACACTGATAATGGTAAATCATAATAATTATTGAATTCATTTGGATGGAATGACTTACAAGGATATTCAATGTCTGAAATCTTTGGAAGAATGACAAATCCATGTTTTCTGGTTTCTGGTATGCAGGAGTCTACATTACCGAAGTTAGTCATGGATCAGCAGCTGATAAAGCTGGACTAAAAGTTCACGACAAGGTGTTGCAGTGTAATGGTTATGACTTTACAATGGTAAATTTTTTGTGCATTTCTTGGACATTTTCCCTACAATACGAATTATGCTTACGATACATTTTAATATTTCCTTTCAATTAATAAAGTGTGTATTATGTATAATGTATACGTACTTGTATAAAATAATCAGCGTTGATAATTTTAGAAAATATAGAAACATTAATGATATCTGTTATTTGTTGACAAGAATATATACTATTTACTGTTTCCAATACATTTCTCAACAAAGTGCTACTGTAAACACTAGTTTAATCTGTAACAGTAAACAATAATAATTATATTGTGAATTCATCGTTAATATATATGGAGCGATTCTTTGTTCTCATCAAGTTTCTTTTTTTTGTAGGTAACTCATAAAAAGGCAGTGGAATATATTAAGAAGCATCCTGTCCTTAACCTCTTAATTGCAAGACGGGGTGTTACTTCAACTTGAAACAATGCAATGTAAATATAGTTACTTAAGAATAGATAAGATAACGGAGCTGAAAATACCATGCTAAATATACCAATAATATTTTTTACAACTAAGCTAATCTAAAAGTACTAACGTGAAAAGAATTAATAACGGTAGTACATGTCACGAAACGGCCAACAATAATATAAAGCTATAATACTGAAAATAGTACCAACTATATACTAACGATACTGGTTTAAACATTGAAAAGATAGTGCAAGTCAAAAGGCAAAGCCAAAAAATAAGAGTGAAAAAAACGTTTTCCGTCGGTTTTTTACAGTTTAATTAAATGGGAAGGAAGAGGGAAAATTGCACAGCAATTATTTTAAAATGTATAACATAATATATAGATGTAACAGTAATGTATCTGTCGTATATATATCTAACGTGTTTAATTATATAATATTGTATCAAACATTCCACAGTCTAATGAAAGTAGGTAATATACATACTTACTTTTACTCAGCTAACATGTGTCATGATAAGTTTTTATTGATGTGTATATTTTTTTGTTATTTATAAGTTGATTATATATCATCATTATATTAATATTGACATTGATAATGATACTTTATTGTAAATATATAGGTATCATAGAATAGACTCTACTTTACTAGTGATATTAGCGTGTACTTTTATTGTTATCAGTAGACGTGTATTATTGTGAATTTTCTTTATTTGTTTTATTATTCTGTAATATTATTTGTAAGTATACATACTTATTTCCTTACTGAAACGACGCTAAAAAATGCTGCTTTTTTTTACTTAATCTAAGATTTAAGTAATTATATTACTACTGAAAACAATAACACTATGAAATGAATTATATTTGATAATTTGATAGTAATCTGTAATCTACCATACTTAATTTTTATTTATATAATAATATAATATTATTCTTATATGAGTAATTTTTACCAAATTGTACAATAAAAAGGAGAAAGGAGTAAGAATAACCTAAACGTAAATCATTTTATTTTAAATAAACAAAAAAGGATTTGTGACGTGAGATACGTGACATATTTTTTGTGAGTAAATACAACAGTTATTCGAAATTTTTCGTTTCCTTTACTTATGTAACTCAAATTGAATAAAAAAATCATTTTCATGCTTTTTTGCAAAACATTGAGCACGAAGCAAGTTATAGTATAGATTATAGATATACATGAAGTTAAAAAGCCGACTAAAAATTATCATCTGTTTAAATAAGTACTACTATATATTTATTTACGTTGACACTTTGAAAACAATGCTGTATGGTTTCTACTTCGGCTGTTTTACTGAATCATATAATATCTTGTTCAAAATTAATTCATAGAATAATAAACAATTCCGAAAATTCTCTACTGTTGTACATTTCAGTGATCTCAGCATTTCTCTCTCATCTACTAAAAACTAATTTTGATTCTGGAATCGAGGTATACAAATGACAAAAAAGGAATTGTACAATGTGGAAAAAAGACATCATACAGCACTGCTGAAAGGGGGAAAGTCAGGATTCAAATACATTTGCCATCATTTTATTTTGTATTGCTAAAAAATCTTTAACCATTTGTAATTTTTAATTATTAAGTCATGTTTGCAAATTTGAAAAAGAAATTGGAGGAGGAGGTTGGTGACCTTGGTCGTTTAGCTAGTCCAATCAACTTAACAGGTGCTTTAGGCGATAGAAGGGTTGGAGGAAGTACACAGGTAAATCAAAGTTTTAAAAAATAGTAAATAGTAATAATATGATGTGGATAATTTAATCACATACTGCATTAAATTACTGATTAAATTACTATATGTCTAAATTGTATTCCGAGTAATTACGTTATTACATATTATTGCTGGTATTAAAACAATGGGTTAATACATGTATACCATGTATAATTTTGTTTCTTCTAATCCTATTTACAATTTTCATGTCATGTATTTATTTTACAGGGAACAAATACTCCATCAAATTTAGGTTCAAGACAGAGCTCGGTAGCCAGTTTAATTGATATCACACCTGACCGTCCATCTGCTCAGACCCGATCCACTCCAACAAGTCGGGGTGGAGAAGGAGATGAGAGTTTACAAGTTAAAAAACTTAACAATGAATGGAAATTAAAATTGGATAATTGCAAAAAGAGCTATGAAGAGAAACTTCAATCCCTAGAGGCTGACTTTGCCTGGAAATACAGCTCAAAGGACGACGAATTAATGGTAGTAAAAAATGAGAGAGATCGACTTAATGAACAGCTTAGAGTGGTTGAATCTAACTGGCAAGATAAGTTTATACGGGTCTCTACAGACCTGGAACAGTTTGAAGGATTTTCTAGACAAGAGAACGCAAAGGTGAAACATTTGGTAGGTTGTATGTCTTTCCTGCTTTTAAACATTAACAGGAACTATGATCATAACCCAAATATATGTACTCTTCTATCGCAAATCATCTTTCGTAGTTTATCTCTTTGTAGTTTTTGTTTGTTTTGTGTAGATTTGCGTGTTTGTAGTTTCAATACACTAATGTGGTTTTAGTTTTTTTATGTTTGGGTTTGATGGAAACGGGCTTTGTTTTCTGTATATTTTTGTTAAAAGTATAACAGTATTATTTTGATGTTTGTTTTTGGAATTCAAATTGTTGAGTTTGTATTGTTTATAGTTAGTTTACTCATTAATGTTAATTTTTCCAAAGTTTTTTATGTATCATTACTTTTTATTGTTTGTTTATTTTGTTTATTTCATACTTTAATTATATTATTATCAAATCATATTATGCGACATAAATTACAATTACACAAAAAATACTATATACTTGTGAATATCAGTTTAATTTATATAATCCATTCACAACAATGATATTGATGTAAACATTTGGTTCGTTTTTTATAATATATATATAGCTTCTCAATACGCAGTCCGAACTCCAAGCAGCAAATGTCCGGGTTGCAGAACTAGAATCCAAATTAAAGAATAATCGTGATGATTTTGCCAGGGAAGAAAGCAATAAATTAGCGCTGCAGGAAAGTGAAATAAATTCCTTAAGAAAAGAATTGGAAGCTTTAAAATTGAGTTCCAAACAAGATTCTACCGAAACTACAAAATACACGCAAGAAATTGGAGCTCTCAAAATTGAAATGGAACATTTTAAGTCATTAAATATTAAATTAAATGAAGAAAAACTTCAGTTTTCTCAAAAGTTTGAGGACTTGGCTAATGAAAAACGCCTTCTTGATGAGACTCTGCATCAAAATAACCAACAACTCTCTCAGTGTAAAAGTGAACTTGAATCATGCCAGCAATACATTCAAAAGTTAAAATCTGATGTTGAATCTACTAAAAAGGATTATTCAGAATTAGAGTTAAAATTTCAATCCAGTTCAGAGGCTCTCCAGAGGCTACAAAATGAAAATTCCGCATCGGAAACAAATTTGCAGCAACAAATCACAACCTACCTCACTCAATTCAAGGAAAAAGATGATAAAATACAGCATCTACTATCAGAAATTGAACAAAAGAAATCAGATTATATTGTACTTAAAACTCAATCCAGTGAAACCAATAACTCATTGAAACAACAACTCGAAGCCTTCACCACCCAATTTAAAGAAAAAGATGATAAAATACAACATCTATTATCAGAAGTCGAAAGAATAAAAGCAGAATCTGAGGACTTTAAAACTCAATCGAAGCAGACGAATGAGGCATTAAAACAACAGTTGGACGCTTACAACAAAAACGCTAAAGAGGGAGAAGAGAAAATTAAAGAGTTATTATCAGAAATTCAAAGTATACGATCAGAATCCCAAGCTTTACAGAGTCAGATTACATCATTAGAAAGTGATAAAAATTTAGCTCTCAACGAATTACAGTTGTCCAAAATGCAAAACAATCATTCAGTGGAAAATGATGATAACGATGAAAACAATGCTCAATTGGTTCAGAAAGACAATGAAATTTCTTCCCTTAGAATGGAATTAAACAAGTATCGTGTAAGGTTAGAAAATGATTTAAAAGTTAAAGATACCGTAGAAGCAGAATATCGTCAAAATATTGACACCCTAAAAAATGAAATAGAACAGTATAAAACATTAAGTGTGCAATTTCAAGATGAAAAATCTCGATTGAATCAACTTATTGAGGATGTAACAAAAGAGAAAACTGGTTTAGAGGAAGAATTATCCAAGAGAAATGATGAACTTTCAATCTATCAGCAAAAAATAGAGTCATCTCAATCTCGTATTTTAGAGCTAGAGTCCAAAGTTAAGTCAAGTAAGGAAGCAGCCGAGCGATTGGAAAGTGATCGTATTTCAGCTCAAGCCCAAGAAATTGCATCGCTAAATGATCAAGTCGAAAACTATGTTACCAAATCAAAAGAAGAGGCTCAGAAAATACAAGAGCTAACATCAGAAATTGAAACAGTTCGATCCGAATTGGAGAATCTGAAACAACAAGCAACCGAGTCGGAATTAGAAAAAAATCAAGTTTTAAATCAACTAGAAAATGAATTAAAAACCACGAGAGAGAATTTATTGAAAGAAGGCAGTGAAAAAGTATCTCACCAAGAAAATCAATTGGCTGCTTTAAAACAACAGCTCGATGCTGTTAAACTATCCTCATCGAATGAAATCCAATCATTGACAAAAGAGATTCAAGGTCTTAGGAAGGAATTAGAAGAAAGGAAGGCCTTTAGTTCTCAATTGGAGGAGGAAAAGAAACAAATTTCTATACAATTACAAAGTCTAACTAAAGAAAAACTAGCATTAGAAAAAGCTGTGGTAGAGAAGGAAAAAGAACTTGTGGATTCAAAAAAAGAAACCCAATCATCTCAAAAAAGAATTTCAGAATTGGAAACAGAGGTGCAGTCAGCAAGAGATCGTATTTCTGAACTCGTGTCGGAGGCTCAGTCCTATACAAATAGAATTTCCGAATTGGAGTCGGAGCTTCAAAGAGCCAAAACGGATGTATCTGAATTGGAATCTATGGTGAAATCGAGTAAAGATGCAGCAGAGCGAGTGGAGAGTGATAAAATTTCAGCTCAGGCCATGGAAATTGCATCCTTACATGATCAGGTCGAAAACTATATGATGAAGTCTAAGGGAGAGGCAATAAAGATAAAAGATTTTGTCGCCGAAGTTGATAGTTTAAAAGCAGAGTTGGAAAGCATCAAAAACCAACTGGCAACAGTAGAACTTGAGAAAAATGAAGTCGTTATGCAACTTGGTAACGTATAGTATACTTTCTATAATAACAGTCTATTTTAAACTTTACACAATAGAGTTATTAGTTACGACAATACATAATATGTACAGTAAAATGTATTTTTGTTCGAAATTTTGCATTTAATAAATTATAAATTTTGATTTTGTTTTTTAGACGAACTTAGCATGTTAAAAGCCCATACTGAGGACGAACTCAAACTTGTCATGGATAGGAGCTCGGATCTTTATACAGAAGTGACAGATTTGAAAAAGGTTAGAATTTTATGATGGCTCTAATATTAAGCAATAAATACTATAAAAATGGACAAGTAGTTTTTACACTTTTATTGAGTACACATACACAATCCAAATATGTGTCATGAGTTGATGGCAGTCTAATTTTCCCCCTTTTAATTGATTATTATTTCTCTAGTCCTTGCGAATGAGTAGGCAACAAGTTAGTGAGTTAAAGAAATCCATTCCAAAAGAAACAAAGAACGACGCAGATAAAATGGAAGAAGTCAAGTAAGCCACGTTCAAAAAACGGCTGTATCATTAAACTGTTACATATTACGCATAATATTACAAAATACGTATGCTTCTTATTGAAATGAATATCTCTAATTTTCATTTTCAGCTTACGGGACCATAGTCTAAATTCTTCCCAGCATATGGATCCACCGTTCTCTGAAGTTAATTTCATGTACCTTCGTTCCGTTCTATTCAAATATTTAACTGCTTCCGATCCACAAGTGGTATGTTCTTGAAAACATTTATATATGTAAACTACAGTTAGACAGTATTCGAACAATTATATGAATTGTATAATATGCTCCCGTTGTATAGTTTTGAAAGTACTTTACTTACCTTTACTATAACTTACCAGAGGTAAACGCTTCGGCATCAGTTTACTTGAACGTTTCTCTCTTTTTTCTTTGATGCAGGCATCTAACCTGATACGTGTCGTAGCAACGTTGTTAGAATTGAAGCCAGAAGAAGAAAAATTACTACGGGACACGCGAGAAAGCCAAAGTTCGTGGTTTAATTCCCTAATAAAAAAGTGAACGCATCGTTTTTCTATAATATTTTTTTCCGCCGTTATTTATTTATTCTGCTAATTTTATATCCATCGAGTATTTTTAGATTTGCATTCCTATTAATCGTGAATTAATTTAGCTTATGTAGAAAACAGAAACAACCTTTCTTGCATAATTATACCACTTATTATGATTCCTTTATAATTCTTAGTATTACTTTTTAATATAACATATATATGTACATAGTATTTTAATACAATATTACGATGATGTTGTTACATGTATGAAAAGAGTTGTTACTGTGTGCAATTACTTGTGGACTAATTATGAAATAGGGAGGATTCGATTTTGTCTCCCAGCCTTTAATTTCACACATAACCCTAAAATGTTGTTGAAATGAATGATAACTTATTATGAAAAAAAGAAAAATAAACGTTTAATTGAACAACTTTGATACAACAATGGGGAATATGTGTTTAAGAGTATTTTATGTTATCACTGCGCGTTTAGAAATTAGAAATGTACACACAAAGTAAATGTATAATGCAACCAGAATTAGCCTTCTTTTCATGTGCTTAGATTCATTATTACTGTCACTGGCATGGAAGAATAAGAGCCTTATGCATTGTGTATGAATTTAGGAAAATCGTCAAAACCGTTGAATTTTCTTGGGTATGTTTTTATTACTGAAATTCGAATTTTCATTTCATTCACTTTTATTTTATAATAATAATAATTTATTTCAATTAACTCATCCAAATTACCGTGAAACGGTACTTTGGTATACACCATAATATCTGTAATAATAGAGCGATTCAGTAATAAGATCATTATATTTTATTTGACTTTCTCTGCCGCTTAGTAGTCTATATGTATAATAATAGTAAAAACTATACAGGAAATGTTTGTTTTTTAATTACAAACAGAAGCACGCAATACACTGCTATATTTGGTTTTTATTTCTTTTGCATTGTAATTTTATGTGCATTCACTTCAGTAATTTCTACACACACACACACAACATGTATTGGTAAAGGTTTATTTCTTCCAAACGATTTCATCTACTATTACATATTATTATTATCATTATCATGGGTTATCTTCTACACGATATAGCATATAGCATAATAGCAGGATTTGAGATAGTAAATATATAGTGATTATTATGACAAAAATCCCATTTTCTTATACCTTAAACGTGGCCTTCGGATGTACATAATTATGTATTATGGCTAGATGTAAATACTTAAATATTTTTCATTTAAATATGAAACTATCATATTATTATAAAAAAGGGACACATTTATATATTTTATACGAAAGGGCGGGTTTCGTTTGACAAAATACAATGCAAACATCATGACAAATACCATAAAGATAATATTATACCGCATTGTAAACATACCCAAATAATTTAATGTATCTTTCGAGGGGAAAGTCCAGAAAACATGATTATTATAATACACATACACATACGTTATGCTTCATATGTTCCACAGCTAAAAATATATTTTTTATATGGTACGTTGTAATATGTAACTTCGTTCATACTTACATACATTGCAGATAACTTGACAATAAAAGAAGTCGACATTATGTAAATACCTAAATAAAAGTACATTGAATGTGTTATGTGTGATACAAAAAATATCGCATTTGTAAATCCATTCATTTTTGTCATATTATATACTTATGTCAGCAACTCAGCAAGTCTATGAATTTATTCTTTTATGAATCATAAACTTTTACAGCTTTTTCAGTAGTTAGTAAACCGGGTGTAGGTAAAGGATCATCTATACGCACACTTTACTGTCGGACATAATCCCCTCGTAACAAATACATGAGAGTACATGTAGCTAAGTACAAATACAATGTACAATCGCTCACTGGAGTTTCATGTCGAAAAACTTATTTTAACTTTGACTTTGCCACTTGAATTTTAAATTGAAATACATATTACTGATGAATTTATACATTATAGTAACTATACATGGTTCCATCAACAAACATCACTCGAATTCAAAGGTTGCGAAAACTGAAGACCACCTTATCTTTTTGTTTTACCTACATCTACATTCGCTACACGCTACACCCTTTCACTGCGATAAATTGGATTCACTGATAAATATTACAATGGATTCTCAATTGAAGATGCCTTTTGACCTTACCAAATGATACAACGTATGCATTTAATACAAAAGGAAATTAATTTTTGATAATGTTTTACCTTTTATAATTAGTTTTACTCGTATCGATGTATGCATAATGAACTCGTTATGCACATGTGTAAGTATCTTCTTTGGAAGCCTGAAGGTACACTCACGCACTACATACAGTGTTACTGAATCACTATACACGAATTCGAGCCAGTTATATGCATATAGGTATATGTATATGTATTTTCCACTTTAAATACGAACAAATTTGCATATTATATTTATTTCTATTTTGTATTAAAACCATTTATTTGTCATTTTTGTTTTACCTTTACCATATTGGCTATTACTCTTTGTTTTATGTTTTTCGTAAAATAAAATGGTAATAAATGAAAAATTATCACGAATAAAATTAGTATACTATTAACAACTTCTCTTATTTGGGTGTACATACATTTACTTTTCTATGCATACTTTTACATGTTGTGTATATATTGTTCTTTTGTTCACATGATTATCTGTCTGCAAGATTATGATTCTCCGTGTGATGATATTTATCGTTGATATCGTATTGATTTTTATCGTTTTATTGATGTGACGATTTGTGATGATCATGATAATGATAGATTTAATGTATTGATATTGCTAGGACTATTGACTATAAGTATAAAAATGTTTCTAATGGACAGTGTAAAATGTCTATAAAGATTTTCCTGATATGCTATAAATCTCTGTTTTTTCTTCGGCGTTTTTTAACTACGTACGTTGACATTACTAAATGTAAATTATTGTTTTTTTTCTCATTTGAATCACTTCAGTATTAAGTATACTACAAGCTACAATTTGTTTCAAGACATTTGCATACAATAATATGTGTATCATGAATTATGAATAAATGTATTTTTGTGAATTATATGTTATGGATATTTGGATACATAAAGATAGAAATAGAAAGAGAGAGTATAAGATTGCATGAAATACTATGATGCGATTGGATTATCTGTCAAGATTATTGTTCATTCTAAAGGTATACATTATACATGTTAGTATACATACAACTTCATAGTATTTCAATAGAATTTTTGCTGTGATACACCTTTCTTTGTCCGAATGCTAATCATTCACGCCTCGAGTAAATATACACTGTAGTTTACATAACAGTACAGTACAGTACATTATTAACTATAGGTAGCTATCAGAAGTTTGCTATTGTTGATTTGGATGCGTACTTAGGCTTAATTGAGGGAATGTTATCAAAATAAAAAACTTCAATTGCTTTCTTTTTATATTATGTACATTCGCTTACACACAACTTTCACCGATGAAACTGGACATTGGTGAAAGTTGAGTGAAAACAACGCATTTCCTTTCCTATCCAACGAGTAATTACCATACTTTTATGTAAATCATTTACGGCTGCCGTTTTAGCGTTTAATACTAACCATGTCAAAAGCTTGTTAAATAGTAAATGTCTCTACTTCATATTGCTCTTTTTTTTTCCTTTGATTACCTAAACCTTTCATCTCCAAACAGTTGTTTGTGTGCTGTAAAACGTGGTAATTTCTATCAAATATGTATTTTCAGTAAATATAGTTATAAACAGTAACAAGTTCATCGTCGTATTTTTTCAGCACAATAATTTATCGACTGTATATCAGCTTATAGAATACAAACTTTATACATACATACAAACACACTTTCAACGCTTACAAATCAGAAACATGTATTTTATCATTCACTTCCATCGTTTTTACTACACGTAAACATTATTACACACACACTCAAGCATTCTCGCACGGAGCTACTATACTAATGCTAATATTAGAATTCGGAGGTATATTATTAGACATCGTTGGTATCTTATGATATTTTTTTTATAGATATATTTATCGCATTGAAAAACTTACAGCAAAGGACACTATAGGATAAGAACTGGGAAGCTTTTGAATGCTTTTCCATAAAATGTGTATTATTATAATCAAAACAAGGAGTAAATAGGAAAGCGAAAAAACTTTACCTTCTGCGCTTTATGCAAAGAATTATTGTGAAAAAACGTTCAAAAAGCTGAGCCCACTTATCCTACAATATCCTTTTAATGCTTATGTTCGCTTTCGCTTCTTTTTTCATTCCGCTTCCTTGTTCCTACATGATACATAATATATGTATGTTTGTAAATAATGTTGCTATATGTACGTAGACATAATTCAAAAACAGTTTTGCAGGTATAAATTTGTTCAAATCTAAATATTGTATGTATACATATAAATACATAGCATAATTTTACGAGAATACACACACTTGTACATTGTACAGTATATGTATACATATATTCCTCTCGTCTGCCCCTTCTTCAACATTTCTGAGAAAAATATTCCTTGCACGTACATTCACACGCGTTATAACTGGAATCTTAAGTTATGAACGATACACACAAGTTTACATACACGTACATAAATAGGAAAAACTTAACTCTTAATTTTTACTTTTTTACGCTTCAAAAATATACATAATCACATATTATTAATATATTGTTATTATTATTTAGCGCTGGTGATCCTATATCCTTTCTTCAATACTTTAATCATCTGCATAATATAAGTACTCTGCAACTATGCACAGGGTACAACGTCTAATCTACTTTTTCTTCAGCCAATTATAAAGAACAGAGAACAGCCGGACACGCTATTTTCATTTCCATAAATACACACTTAAATGTCATCATTCATCAGCATGATGATGATCCATTTCATTCACCAGCCTTAACATGTACCTACATGCAAATGTAAATTGCGGATAATAATAATAATAATCATAAGTATTGAGTCTGTAAATGCATGAATGCCTTGTATATTTATGTTTATTTTTGTAGGTGTGTGAATGTTTGTGTGAATATATGCATAAACATGTCTGACTAAGAAGGGAGGAACGGGAAAGTAAAAATATGGCGCTGTATACATATTATTATGTATGCATACATACGTGACAAATCTACCATAATTTAAAGGCCAACATTTAACATATGCATGCCCCCAGTTTACCTTGTCTACCTGCAGGTCCACATTTTCTTCCGAGAGAGTTTGAAGCTGAACTTTCACATAAAACTACCCATTTTAAACTAGGAGACAGAAAAAGAAAGAAAATGGAGAGGTTGCATGGCTTCAACTTTCCCTGCTACGTGAGCAACTATTACTACCATCATAATTTGGGCGAGAAAGGCCAAAGGCGATGCACGCACCCAAGCTAATGTATATGTACTATGTACAGTACAGAATAGTACGGTGTGATAGAAAGGACACACTCCTATAATATGTACGTACACCTACACTTTGACCAGAAATAAATGCTCCAATTTCACTCTTTTCTGCGGGCTAACGAATGGAGAAAGTAGTGAGAAAAGGAAAGTATATTTAGGTACTTACACATATCTAGCGGAGGGTTATACCTGTCTAATTTGTACATGCATGCATAATGCATAAGCATGTAAATACTACACATACTGATGTACAGAAATTAGAAGCCAGTTGACACGATTGGGATCGTAGTATACTTACATTTTTTTACTAATGAAATGTTGCATAATATGTTACTTTCAATACACGAATATGTCAGATATGTGATATTTTCTTCTACAAAACTGATAGAAACAAATTAGCGACACGTTTTGTCCAAAAAATGAATTAAAATAAATTTAGTAGTAGTATAATTTTACGTACATCATTTTGTGCGCTCGTGTTTCCTTCTTCACCTGCATGTTATCGGATGTTCCAAGAAAATGTAGAAGTAGGTATGCCTATAATGCCTACTTACTACTTACATATTGTATGATATTGTACATAATAATTAAATATGTAAGTGCAACTATTGTCATAATATGTAGATTTTCCCTCGTTTATGGTACATTGTACACATTATTACACGAATATTATGTACGCGTAATAGCATTAACTCTTAAAGCTATATAGATTTAAAGTAGATTATACATTGTTGTACATACACAATAACAATTATTGAGGATATGTGAAATGAAATGATTTTGTGGTTTACTCTGCTCACAGAAAACTCAAGAAATATGTATGAAAATCACGCAATTTTTTCCTTCGCGTATACTGATAGTCTATAATTGCATCATCATATATGTATATATTACGTTTCTAGTATTAATGGGTACTCTATTCTATGTATAATATAAATGTGAAAAACGAAACCTCATTATCTGTCAAAATTGCATGTTGACTTTTTCTGTACGTCGTATGTTTGACTGCCCATTGCCCATACCTTTATATGTATTTTCCTCCAGTTTTCGATGAAGGAGGAAAACAAGAGAGATAGCAGAATTTTTCTCTCTTCCGTTTCACCTTCATCTTGACTCCTCAATCTTTGAAAAAAGTGTCTCTTTAATTCTTTTGGCATAATTTAAGGGGCGATGAGAAAAAACGACAAATCTCTTTTTACTTGTTGATTTAAAAAAATGAAAGTGGTTCTAGTGTACTTACACAAGATAATAATTAACAATCGTATTTTTCACCCAATTTCAGTGCCGTTCGTACTTTCTCTATTTATCTTGTATTACAACACTCACATTCTCTCATGACATTATAATTTCCGTTGATATAACCTTAAATCTAGTGCTTACGCTAACGTTCCTTAAATATCTTGTTTAAAAAGGTTATGCCAGGCGCGAATTCGACTATAAAATTTCGAGATTCAAGAAAAAGGATGCCTTGTAAAACTTTATAATATATATTAAATTTATATGCTTTAATATCTTTTTTCTAGAATCCCAAAAATCTAAAGTTAGATTCCTGACTGCAGAACCTCTCCACTATAAATATGTACAATTTACACTACATAATATTATTTTACAGTATTGTCAACCATGTACGAAAAAAGCAAAACAAGAGTTTTTTCCCTCTCAATGTACATTTTGAGTACCGTTCCCTAACTTACAAAATATTGAATAAAATTATACATTTTATATTTAAATTATTGATATCTCTTAGGATTATTATTATTAGTAGCATTATTAAATGAGGGATTGAAAGATATTTTTCCAGACTTGCTCGGGTACCAGAAAGTCTGGGAAAATACCTTTCTATTAGAAAAAAACTCATATCTACTGGAAAAATAGAGATACAGAGGATCAGAAGTGTGATTCCCTGTGCCTCTGTTTTTTGAACAGTAGATATGTTTAAATATTTGTGTAACAAAAAAGATCCAGAACGATGATTTTTTTTACCTTTTATGTTAATTTTTTGTGATTTGAATACATTTAGAGTATCTAATCTCTCCCTGCGGTGCCCACGTCAAGTTCCCTTGTAATGTCTATGTTTATAGAGTCTTTGGTTTCCGTTTCCTTTTGTGTAACAACTTTTCCTGCTCGATTCCGTCGTCTTGAGTAAATGGATGAGGGTTCCTTTTGGTTCGTCGTCGTCGTCGGTAGGATGGAGAAGTATAATATATGTTGTCTCATTTTATTGCATTATTTATTTTTTATAATGTGTATGTACTACAGCCTTATTATTTGTGCCGATGTTGTTAATCTCGATTCCAAATTTTCTTTTATTTACTTCTTTCTCCAAGTTGGATTGTAAACTTCATTCCTTTTTGTGTAATATTTGTTTGTTTTCATTTCGTCATTATCGTTTTAAAGCTAGTGTGTACAGTTTGATGTGTGCTCATTGCTGTTTTTCTTGCGTCTTCAACCTTGATTGACATTTCTCAACTTGAACATGTAATAACTATGATGACATTTGTTCCGAATCTTTTTTCTTCTTCTCCCTTCAAGTTTGATTACTTTCACCCTTCTATTCGTTTCCTTGTCTTCCACAGTTGTAGATAGTTTCAGCCAACCTCGGAAAGAAAAAAGATGCCCCGAGGGATGAAAGAAAGGAGACCGTTTTTTGAGTAAAAGAATAGAGAGAGAGAAAAAACTTCAAGTGTCACAAATGAAATACACACATGCTGGATTTAAACTTTCAACTCTCTCAATGCTGTTTTTTCTCCTCCCTTTACTTTCTTGCTTTTACTGCTCTCTGTCTCCACATTTTCCAGACTTCACTGAAAGTTTTCTATCGGGCAAGGGAGTTTGCCAGAGAGAGAGAGAGAAAAGGATAGGAGAGAGTATAACTGTATGTATGGTGCATGTAGTTTTAATCCATCCAGGATTTACTTGCTCGTCCGGATACTTTACATTCTTGAGCTTTGACTTCTTCACTTGGCGAGACAGCGAAATAGAAGAAAAATGAAGACAGAAGGAGTCTTAACACCATTCAAATGGAACAGAATAAAGTATGAGCGTGCCCACACATGTGTATACTGTATACAAGTGTACATACGTTTGTTTGTATGTATGGGTGAGCATTTGAACAGTTGAACGTGTTTTGTTTTTTTCTTCTCTATTCTCTCCTTCACTCGCACACACTATCTTGTCAACGTATCATCATACACACTTCTAAGCTTGACGATGCTGTTTTTACTTTACGGTACTTCACTAAACAACTTTTCGGATTTGCTCTTCCTTTCTGCATGTTCATGTTCTTGTATTTGTTGTCGTTGTTGCGTTTCTTGTGGATTTGTATTGTGTATATTGTAACGTTATTCGTATCGCGATATCGCAGCATCTTTTGTAGAAACATTTATACTTGTATATTTATATATATGTATATATATACTTCTCCATCCCGTTTCCCTGAAGATGACATTCTCGGGGAAAATGTTCACACAAACCATTCCTCTTTCTGACTAGGTGATATGTCACTGTGAAAATAGATGAAAATTTCATTATTTCCTCAACTTCTCTACTTCCCTCCTATTTTTTCCCTTTCTCATCCTATTTCCTCTCTGACTGTGTATGATATTTCATTTTATTTATTTACTCCTGTTATTTATTTATATCCGTGTTCTACTTTCCCTCCGTTCCTTTTTTTATTCATACAGCCGCCCTCGTCGGATTAATATGAAATAAAAAACGGGAGAAAAACTGTATGGAATACCTCGATAAAAATAAAATATAAAGTTAGACAAATATCCTTCTTTTATATGATCGTGGCTATGATATGTTGTAAACTTTATATATATAAGAGAACAATCTAAAAACGGAAACAGAATCATAAACAATATATTGTCATAGCTAACATAATTTTTCATACTTATGTATCATGTACAATGTACATTGCGCTGTAAAACGGACGATGAAAGACTAACGACAAAAATGAGGGAGCAAAAGACTAGTGGCGGAGAAATAAAGAAAAATGAGAAAATACTTTTGAAAGAAATAATAAATCCTGGGCAATTTTCTATTTCTATGTACAGCCTTAAGTCTACAGTTTGAATAGAAAATATTTATAATATACGGAAGAAAACTCTCATGAACTTTTTTTAACAATATAATGTCCTATATAATCATACAACAATTGTAAGTAGAATTGTACATAAACAATTTTCGGTAGTCTATAGGATTAAGCAATATGTTATCGACGATGCGATTATTTATTTACGATGAAAAAAAATTACCTTATATTTCCAGGCCGCGGTGTATTTAGTTTCGCATGAAACATAGACGAAGGAGAAGATGTGTCGTGGTGTACCCTTGGCTTCTGTGTATGGGGAAAGTAAAAAGAAAAATTGGAGTTAATTTTTTCCCATACAATATTCCTTTACAATTTACCATAGACAATGCATACTAACCACCAGAACATCTAAATAATTTATTGTTTATGATGTATATGATTTTTAAATAGCAAAGTTGACTCACTCCGCAGGGAGTCCGAAGTTTTCCGACGGAAACCTACTTTCCGACTTGAGACTTTCAATTGTTGATTGTGGGTGTAGACAGTAGCTCCCAGATTTATGATCTGCTAGGGCAATCATTGTTCCAGTCCCGTTTGAGCCTTGCGGCGGCTCCGTCGAATTCTCTGTGAAAATTGAATATACAGATAGATGAATATAGATAGATATACTAGAGAAATTATTTAAAAAAGTGTGCATACTCACTTACATTTGAGCAATTAGTCACCTAGCAATTATTTTCTATGCATATGTCTACATGTACATGTATGATGTATATGCTCGTGCTGGGTATATTTCAAAAATATTGTATGTACATATTATATATAGCTAAATCCATGAGAAAGTCTGGATGCAGAATTTCTCCCGTAAATCATAACTTTTCCCCAGTTGCCTTTCCATTATCTAACTAGATCAACCTAACCTCCTACAAAACTATGCCGAATCCAAGGTCTGTTAATCGTTCATAATGGAATTCCACACTCTCATTCATGCTGCATAACTCCGTGCATTGCGTTTTGGGATACAGGCTAGGAAAATTGATCAAAATTGATTAGAATCTGCAAACAATTTAGCACTCCAACAAAAGTTTTTTTCACCATTTCGTCCTGTGTACATATGGTGTGATTTAACAGTGTATCTATACATGTATAATGTATAGTGTATACTGTATATCTTGAGTACATAAACCATTTTATGCAGGTTATTCTTTCTAGTTAGCTATCAAAGGAAACCTCCTTGAGTAAATTGATTAAAACGAAGAGAAAAAATTGCTTTCACTCCTCGGCTTTGTCCACGTAATGTGTACAGTGTACAGTGTACACATCTTACAGGTTACCCTTTAGCCCTGCTTCAAAAAGCTTTTCTAACGATTCATCTTTGTCATTATTAATAACCTGCTGCAATTTTGAATTCATTGTGTATTGGAAATCTCAGGAAAAGATTCGCAACTTTTGTCGTTTGTCACTTTCACCAATAAATACATGTCCATCTGGTTACACGCTTGCTAATAAATATTAATTATAGTTTTACTCAAGGCAAACACTCTTGAAATTGCCGATGCATAATGAATAATAGCATTATTTTCACCGCAACAGGCTAAAAAACAAACTCCTCTGTTATTATTACATTGTGTCATAGAAAAGAAAAGCAAACACTATAAACACACAAATACGAATGAATAACGAAGGATGAACCAACAGGCAGCGTCAATATAGATACAATGTATGTACGCATAAAGGTTTGCATAATGTGCCTCATGTCATCACATCATCGCATGGCTGTAAGGTGAAATATAATATACCGATACTGCCATTTTATTTTGTAAACATAATGCGTTCTCTGTATACTGCACATACATACAGACAAAGATATTATACTTATTGATACATGTAGTTGGTGGTCTCCTCTTCTAATCCAAAGTACATATCTGCCCCCTACAAATAATATACAAATAACCAATACTTTGAACTTGAACAAAGGAGCCGCAAACACTTCACGCAAATCACCTGTATACCACATGCATGTAAGTACCTTTGTAGGCATATGTATGTATTGCACATTGTACAGTGTACAGTGTACACACATCTTCAAAAAACAGCCCGAGGTCTTTAAATGTCCAGTTGAAACCGAACCCGAAGCCCAAAGTGTTTTTGTAGTCAAACACAAACTACAGCACAAAGTTTTGCTTTTGTCGCAACTTGGAAAAGGAGAACCTACCAACATTTTATTCCAACAAAAATCATACCCATACGTACACACACACAAACTGAGTAAGTAAAACCAAATAAAACATAATCATACACTCTCCTATATTCTATATGTATATTATCGTACATATATATACAGGCGTCCATGTACAGCGTGGATTGTGGATATTATATGCCTCGTGTACAATCACAATCTAGATGCATATTACATAGATACATATTATATATACACCGTGGGTACATAGGGAAGGAGGGAGAAAGTAAAAAAATGATGATAGGAGAAATGTAGACATAAAAAATATAAATGTGAGCACATATTATAGTGATATATTTTTTCTTTCTTTTCTTTTTCTTCAAGCGTCAATATATTTTTCATATTATGATGTTGTTCTTGTTCTTATTGTTGTTGTCGTCGTTGTCGTCGCCGTCGTCGCTCTTTTAGATATATCGGTATCCATAGGTACATGTATTCACACTTTTACGGCATGCATGTATACAGTATACATTCAGAGGCAAACAGCAATTGCTACAGCCAAAACAATAAATTTCATATAATAGTAATATCCACTTGCCGTTCTTGCGCTTTTTGTTTACAACTGTGTAAGAATTTATGTGCATAAGTATATATACATATACCTACACTGTAGGCAAGACATTGGTTGGTTGGTCGGGCTTCAAGAACCACGTCCAAAAAGACAAGAAAACCAAAACGACAAGAAAAACGACTATGTACAGTGAAAGCGATTGTAGACTAACACATATTTACTATTTACTCTATTTACATCGGGAGCGTCGACTGAGACCAGCCAGAGCCAGACCATGCGAGACGAGTACCAGAGTGAGATTGTGTTATGAGTTGAATGCGTGACACTAAATGCTTTTATTGCTCCCGTAGTGGTGGGCTGCGCTCTGTGTGTATATCTCAGTCTCACAAGACGAAAGAAACAAAACGGATTGATGATGAGATGGAAATCTCACGAAAATCTAACAGTAGTTATACATGCATACATGCATACATGGGGGTGTATGAATGTGTATATGGAAATGGAAAAAAAATCGGAGGAGGTGAATTTGTCCAGAAAATGCCAATGCACATAGGCATACACACATGTATGGAAATAGATTACACTGTAATTTCTCTCCCCTAATTTCTTCATTCATAATTCACAGCCAAATTATACACATTACATGGATATTGTATCAGGAGTCGTTGTTGATTGTAGAGTACGTAAGCATGCATAAATAGTCGCTGATATTTTTATTCTACACTACGCTTAATAGTTTATTTTAGAATCTACATGCTATATAATATCTACAATACTTTTGCCGTTTCTCCACATAATATGTAGTTAACTTTATCTATGATCTAGGCTGACTATCTCTTGGACAATGAGGAAAAATTGATTTCGTTTCCTCTACATAGAAGGGTAAACACAGAAATATGTATAAATATGTATAAAAGAACTAAAGACGAAACTTACTTGAATGATTATGAATATCAGGCTGAGGAGGAAGAGGACGTCGTTGACGACGCTGGCAAAAGCAACTACAGAGGATAACTATCACCACAGATATCACTAACAGGCCACTGATGATTACAATATTGTAAGGGGAGTCGCCCACAGCAGAAAAAAGATCCAGGAAGAAGTTACCGGTGCAATTTGCAGATCGAAGCTCATCTTCTCCAGAAGGGCAATTACTTACTCTGATAAGATACAACAAACAAAAATTAAATCATTAATTGTCATATAACTCGGAATTCAGAATCATCTAAGCCTTCGAATTAATCAAGCACAAAGGACAATATTATGTAGTGAAAGTAAAACTAAACTTTAACTCACCCATCGCACAGCAGTCTCGTTGAAACGCATATATTCTCGTTGTTCTGCATACATAGAAACGAGTCATGACATCCTCGGGCTGCAATAGTTGGATAAAAAATGTTTTATTAATATAAATGAACATGATTTTGGTGTACCTGCGTCATTTGCGAAATTTGCCATGTTAAATTTTCCCGAGAATTCACAAATTAATCATTCGCAAATTGACCCCTTGACCAAGTTGACACGTGACATAAACTGTGATTAGTAGTTCACGTGTACAAACTACAGTCTGCACACACGTCGTTGAACAAGAACAACCATCATTTCATATTACATAGTAGACAAGAAAATCTAGGCGCATTAGAACCTCATTAAAAAAAGAATGAATATCGGTTGCAAGTCGTCTCAAAATCAAGGCATGGAGAAAGAGGGCCCTCTACTCATTTCCACTGTCTGACTTTATAAGAATCAAGTGTTGATTCATCGCTCATAGGCTACAAACATGCATAATATAATATGAACCTCTATACCGCTAGTAAATAAATATGCTCCTAAATATATGTTAATATTAGCAGTTTTCACTCACCGTCAGCTAACTAACATTTTTTATCAAGACCTTGTGTATCTCTCCTCCTTCATCTCCTGTGTATACATGATGAATATAAGTAGGAGGAGATGTGCCACAGATAAAGCATGTCACTTTGACGATGCTGATGACGATGATGAGCAAGATATGAGGCGATAGCATAGAAAAGTAATGACTATGACGAGTATGACGAGAACGACGATGATGGTGTTGGTGGCAATGGTGAAATGGTTGTAGGTTGTATGTATAATGTATATGTATATGTAAATCTTAGTACCTACCTATTGATCAAAGTCAACAAACTACAGCCGGTGTGATGATATGATTGGATAGACAAAAAAGTCTGATATAGTTATCTGTATATAGTTATGTATGCATATTAGTCATGTAATATTGTCTAGCCTCTCTCCTATTTCAAGATCACAAGGGAAGAGTTTTCTTGTATATCTAATACCTACTCAACTCACCTTACGATTAGTTTTACACTAATAACGTGCACGTACACTTCTCTTTTTCCATTTTTCTACATCGACGACTGTCACCCAACTAGATATTAAATACGTGTACTCAGTACTCCGGTATCAGATGCATAATGGCCTATACTGATATAGAAGTAGAGGTAGAGGGTAAAGGAACCTATCGCGGCTCCATACTAAAGAGTGAAGAGGGGTTTATAAGGACGCCCTATTATGACAATTTTTCCACGATAGAAACACTGCCTACTTACTAGTGGAGCTTTTGAGATTGTCACCAAGTTATTTTCTCCTTTCGTCACCTTTGATAATGCCGTCATTAAAGACTGTCGAGGAGAACATATTTTTTTATAATCCTCTATATACATACATATAGAAACTTCTTATAAACATTTTACACACGTTATAATATGCTTCCAAGTTGTAGCCAAATTTCTTTTGTTATATGGCAAGTCCCGAGCAAAAATAAAGTGAACTTATAGTGCTACACATTTACTTCAAAAAACTCCATCCACTAAGAATGACCTGAAGTAAAACTTCTACACGTAGATTTTTCAGCCTCAAAAACAATGACAAAATTACGAAAAAAAAGGACTCTAAATGAAAAAATACACAGGTTTGTCTTAAGCATGAAGTAGCTTCTAGCAACAATAGAGAAATTTTAAAAATCTATATGGCATTTTTGTAAAACGCTTTGCTCTCTTTGTATGCATATTTTCGTTTGGGACTTCCCATATAATAATATAAGTATAGGTATCTAGAAAAAATGTAAAAAAATATGTGTGTGTATACTTGTACTACATTATTTTTATGATCATAGTCAACTTCTCAGTTCTTCAGTAGTATAGATGACAATATTGTAGCATAGGTAGTCAAATATCTGTGTATAGTGTATACGTATCTAGAATTTAGACAACATACTTGGTTGATATTGCTAATATGCCATGAGCTGGAGACTAAGAACTAAGAACCAACGGTATAAAATAGCAGGAGCAAAAGAAGTGTGTAGTAGTCGTTGTAGTTTGTAGTCGTAATAATAATAATGATCGTTGTACTTCTTGCACTCTCTCCTGCTCCTACAAATTCGGAGGTAGACCTCAATGAAAACAGGAGTTGGATAGAAAAAGAAGGAAGGAGCAAGTAGCAGAGCAGCAGTAGCAGCTTGCGTATTCTAAAATACACAGTGTAATAATATTATGGCCGCCGCGTTTCTTCATTTCTCTCTCTCTCTCTCTTTCTTTCTTTCTCTCTCATGTTCTCTAGGTTTTACTTTCTCTCCTTTGCTGGCTTTTCTTATCTCGATTTCCCCTTTCCTCTTTCATTCCTTTTTTACTTTTCTTCGTCTTCTTCTTCTTCGTCTTTCAGTTTCACTGGGCTTCTACTTGCGGTTCTTTTCTACCGCCTTTCTCTCTCCTCTTTCTTCTCGTGTGTGTAAAATGTCAATGTAATGCAAATAATGTTGTATTTGAAATGAAGGCTTCCTCTTTTTCTCTTGCTTAATAATGCAAACACGCTGTATATATAGAGATGTACATTGTACACTACACAAGTACTCTGTGTAACACAATTTACAACGAGCATTTTACATGTACATACTTGATTCTCGATATGGAATGGCAAATAGTGAGTATATATGTATGTATGTATGCCTTACATAGGCAGAGAGACCTATAAAGAAATCCTAAAGAAATCCTATATTATATTTTAGTATATTAAATAGCTTTCGGTCTCTTTTTTTGCTACTTTCTGTCTATTTTCCATGTATCTTTCTCTCGCTTGCTTGCTTGCTCGCTCGCTCCTCGCTCACTCACTCCTTCACTCACGAGTTTCATTCTCTTTTCTGTGCTCAGCGTTCTGTGAGAGTTCGTCTTCTTCTTCCTTTTTTTCGCTTCGCCTATGTCTAGTATGCACATTGCACACAGTGTATGTAATATGTATGTATGTACACACGCACATTTATATGTATACATGCATTGCACTCTTAGACAGACACAGACACACGTTTGTATACACACAGAGAGAGAATGAAAGATTCACCCTGAATGGAAAAATTACCATTTTCTCCCAAAGCTTATAACTACATAATGTTAGTGAGCTCATTTAGAGCCAACGGAGAAAAATGGTTCGAATAACATGAAACTTGGTCTTAGACACGATTTTCCCTCCTTTTCTGTATCCCTCTCTCACCCTCTCCGTCTATCTATTCTCTCACAATTTCTATTTTCCTCGAATTATTACTATATGGCGTAAAGTGTTGAATGGAGAAAATTCCTCTTTATTCCATTCTTCTTATTTTTTCTAGCTTAGTCGAGCTCAATGATGGTCATTCTGCTTAT